>BPLR01017650.1:0-149123 GCA_021605095.1 Caerostris extrusa | reverse complement strand
ATTACGTATTGCTTAAACTTTAACGTCCTGCAGCGGAGAGTAGAGAGGAGTTGGCCCAGAATCCATCGGACTTGCTCAGCTCCGCTGTTATATCTCGAAATCCTGAGACAGTGTTATGATGAGGGAGTGATCAAGTTCATTTGAAAGATTTCTGAGAGGTCTATTTATATAGCAAAAAAAAGGTACTAGGAAATAAAATTTATATGTTTAAATCCAAAAATAAGTGAAATTTTTTGCTAAAATTTTATCGATTTTTATGCGACGAATGTGGAAGAAAAATTTTAGGAGACGTATTGGAGAAGTAGAGGGATTCCAGATGAATCCAAAAAGCCGTATGCAGATAAAAACGTAAATATAATGCTCAGATCACCATTACCACACAATTGTCCTATATCTTAGCAACAACATTATGATTATATCAATGCATCTTTGCAGCAAAACCTTGCGTAGCCTATTTTTATTAGACTATGCATGTAGCTAGCATTTTAATATTTCATTATCATCATCATCCTTATCATTATTGATGCAACAGTCGTGTATGGTAGGACCACACGCCATCTGCCTAATGGCAGACTTCGAGATAGGAGAAATTTCCATTTTTACGGGTAAAGTTGTCAGCTGTACGTCCAACTCTCTACAGCCGTATTAGACGACATCTTAAAGTGGTTTAAAGTGATTCCGAAATACTAAAAACTTCCATGGCACTGTCGAACGAAACTTGTATCACCGAGCGTCAGAGCGCCAGTCACTCAGCAATCAAGGTCCATTTCAATATCTTTCTGTTTCAATGTTTCGGAACTAGTCGAGTGAATTATTTAATGTAGTGAGACGCAAGGGGGTAGAAACCTCCGCTCACAATTTCTGTTGGTACTTACATGCAAGTATCACGGAAACCAGTCTGTGGCACTCAGCTATATCCCAATTCCCTAATAGGATAATTCCATGTTTTGAAGGGAAAATATTTTTTCTGACTGAATAACTATGTATGAAAGAATGTTAGTTAAAGCTTTTGAGTCAGAAGCGTATAATTTATTGATGGAATCATTTCTATATAAATAAAAAAAATTAGCCTTTGATGTCATGCAACGAGGGAGTAGAGTGGAATTTTAGAATCTGATTGTTCAGTTCCACTATTATATCTTCGAGATTCAAACAGGTTATAGGAGTTATCAAGAGCTCATTTGAAAGCTCTCGCCAAGATCTATTTATATAAAAGAAAAGGCACTATGAAATAAAATGTATACATGTGAAAGCCAATATAAGTATATTTTGGCAAAAATTTTATGTTAATTCGTATGCGGCGAAGGTGGGAAGACAAATTTGGAGGAAACGTATTGCAAAATATAGAGATCTCAAGGGGAATTTAAAAAAACCTAAAAGTTATATGCAGATAAACAACGTGAATATAGGACTGAACGCATAATGCATTACAACTAATAGTCCCATTACCCTTACCTTTATGACTAAAAAGCATCTTTGTAGTGTAGTAAGTAGCCTATTTTTTATTTCTTGTGAATGTGTTATCATTGTAATATCATTCTGTTTCAATGTTTCGGAACTAACAGGTATTTACGGCTCAGGGCGTAAGGGGTCCTTCCGTTTACAGTTTCTGTCGGCATTTACATGCAAGTTTCGAGACATGTCATTACAGTGAAGGTGCTCATTTTGCGCTACGCATAGCATCATCGTCTGGAAAGAAGTGATCAAAAATATCAATTACGCTTGGTTAGTCCTGGTTAGCGCCATTTTGTAGCTAGTAGCAGAGATAGAATAATTTACATTGTAAATGTTAATCTAATCAAAATAACCGTGGCTGGCCAGATTAAGGATACTTGCAAACCAGTATTGGTCCGCCGGCCGTAGTTTGGATACTCCTGACTAGATGAAAGTATAAATTTGTAAAGACTCGAACCTTCGAAGACAAGTAGTTAAATCAAAATTACACTTTCACATCATTGTTTTGACAATGAGCGAAAAAATGCTAGTGATATATTTGTAGTGTCTGTGCCAGATAATGAATTGAAAAGTGGAAAATTCTTATCTCACTGATTTCCAATAATGATTCAACATGTCGAGCAAATAATTTAAATATCGATTCCCTTTTAAACTAAATTGGTTTCCATTAGGCGGAGGATTACCCTCCATTCGCAATTTCTGTTGGCACTTAGATGGAAGTGTCAAGGATATAGTATGCTATTATGGTGGAAGATCCATCTTGCACTACAGTATAGCCATCTTCCGGAAAGAGGCGGTATTATTTAAAAAATGTTAATTAAGCTTGATTAGTCGACGTATACACCGCCATTTGTAGCTAGTAGAAGAGATAGAGTACTGTATATTGCAAATTTTAAATGAATTTTGGAATATTCCTGCCTATTTGAAAGTATAAATTTTGTAAAAAAAAACTCGAACATTCGAAGATAAGTATTTAAATCTAACTACATTTTCAAATCCTTCTGCTGGACGATGAAGGATAAATGTCTAGTGATAAAAAAATGTTTTTAGATAATGCAGAGAAAGTGGAAAATCTGTATCTCACTGATTTCCACTAATGTCTCAACATTTCAATGAAATAATTTAAATATCGATTCCCTTTAACTAAATCGGAAACTTATTACCCATGCAATTTTAAATCGGAAGAATATTCATTGTCCCTGTATTCTACGTTCTGCCCTAATGAATTCGGGACTGAAAACTATCACCTAGGCTGCAGAGTCTTCGCCTTCAGCTCCAGACCTCCATTCATCCAGGCTCCCAAAAGCCTCCAAAGTTTCGTGAATTGATTAGGAGTTTGCATAAACGGCCCCTTAATTAATGAAGCTCCGCGAAAATGAGTTCTCAAGATTTCCTCATGTAGGTTGTTATCGTTAGGAAAATAAAGCTATTTTACCAAAGTCTGTTCCCTTCGGCTACTCGCTTCGGAGGGGAAACCGTACCTGCAATTAAGATTCCGGCATGGACTTCTTGCGCCATCTCATTCCCTAATAGGGATGATTCCGAGTTTTGAAAAAATATTTTCTGGACTAAATAACTATGTATGAAAAAAATTTTTTTTCAAGGCAGCTGGCAAACACTTAGATAATTATCTTCGATGCCTTAAGGCAAGATCTGCCCTGACATTACACTCAGCATTACCCAGGAGGTGTGTAGCTTGAAGATAAGCTACGGATGCGGAGTAACACTAATCCCAACTCCCTGCGATCATGTTAGACTGGTACCTACGGATTAAAGTGGATTCCGAACCTTTACATAAACACGAAACCTCGAAACGGACTCGAACACGAAACCTGTAGTACCGAGCGTCAAGAGCTAGCCAAATGGTCATTCAGTCCCGTATGAAAGAATATTACTTCAAATTTTTAAATTAATGAATAAATTATTCTCTTATTGTTAAAATTATTTCTATATAGATGCAAAAAATTAAACTTCTGATGTCATGCAGATGGGAGTGAAAAGGAAGTTGGAATCTGATGCGCTTACTCAGCTCCCACTATTATATCTCGAGATCCCGGTTCGGCGGTGCCATGGATGTTTGTAATGATTCGGGATCCACTTTTACCCATAAGTCGCGGTCTGATATAATCGTAGAGTGTTGTGGGCAGTGTTACTCACTTCCATAGCATAACTTCAAGCTACACGTGCCCCTTGAGTAGTACTAAATCCTTAACAGCGTTTGTCGGGGCAGTCCACACGGCAAGCCTTCTTCAAGGCTAGTTTGTATTGGGTTATTCGCAGAGAAATGGTCAATGCGACCTGTCTCGACGTAATCAAAAAAAAAAATATATCTCGAGATCCCGACATGTTATGGGAGGGGACCTGGGCCTCGTTTGAAAAAGTCTCGGCGAGATCTATCTATATTACAATTAAAGCACTTTGAAAGTGCTTTTTTTCTTGTATTACAAATGCATTATAGACTTATATAAGCTTCAATAAAAGTCCAATTTCATGTTCATGGGAACACATACTAATATATATATAATTGATCATTTCAGAAGTGCGTTTCCCTCCAAGGAAGGGTGATTTTTCAGAGCTCTCGAGGGCAGGCAGATACTCCGGCCTGTTCACTCACTTCAGAGCAAAATGAAAACTACACTTCTGGTCGACCCGTCACATAACTCTGTGACCTTCAACGTTCCTCACTTCTCTTTGGAGTAGACATTTCTCAACTCATGGTCCATCACCAATCACGATGCAAGAACTCATGTTAAAGTCCATATTCCATCTGTAATTGTTTCGACCTGTGAAAGTCACACAGAAATCACTAATTTCTTGAGTCTCGTTATACATGATGCCGAATATCTGCTATCAAATTTGAGTAACAGGTTGTTCTCATTAGTACAAAACTCTAATTGCATGTAATATAACTACCCTCAAAATTCTCGTCTGCTGCAAAATGTGAGTGATATGCTGTAATATGTGTTCTGGATGAAATGACAAAAGACTTTTTCGTGAGAAAAAATGCTACAATATAGTGAATAACTGTTTCAACATATGAATATCCATGACATATTACATTTTCTATTCAATTTTATATTCAATCAATGCTCACAAGAACAGCGCCCGAAAAAATTAGAATTTTGTAATATGCAGATATTTATTATTTCTTTCATGAAATATTTAAAAATTGTTAATTAACTTCAGCAATAACTGCAGCATATAGGTATGATGTACTCCTTTCTAACGTATGAATAAAAATACTGCTCAACTTACTAAAGTAATTCAAAACTATCGATGAAGACAAAATATGTTTTCACATAAAAAAGCATTCATTACTTTGAATCCCCACTCGGTCCAAAAGGAAACCTGTCAGTTACAGCGAAATACTTATTTTAGCGGAAAGTCAAACTGTCATTCGTTCCCTTTTTCATTTTTGTCACTTATTATTTTAAACTTCCAAAAAATTGCAATCTCGGAAAGTGGTTTGAATTACGCGTGTGTCAAGTAACGTGAAAGGGATAATGGAATCAAAACGTCAAAATTTCACTTAAAAAGGAAAGTCTTTTATCATGCGAACTGTCATTTGAAAAGGAAAACTTCTCAATTTTTTTTTTTGTAGCAGTATTTCCAAAATAATTTTTAACATTTCGTTTTTATTTATTAGATTTGAGAAAAATGAATGGATTTGAAATGAGAAAATGTTTGAGAATAAAAATTTTTGAGTCGATATTTCTGGTAAAATATATATTTAAATCCCCAAACCTTAAAATATGTTTTTTACTGAGAATGTATTTTTAACATTTATGTTTATATAAATCTGTATTAGTTTTGTTTGTAAATATTTAAAAGCAGTTGTTTAAGCAATCTGATTAATTTAAACATTAAGCTGAATTTAAGCCTTTGGTTAATATTCAGAAATAAACCTTTTAGAAATTTAAAAATAATTATTTACTAAATTTTAAATACGCCGTAATTTATTTATATATATATATATATGTGTGTGTGTGTGTGTGTGTGTGTGTGTGTGTGTGTGTGTGTGTGTATTCACTTAAGATATACCGACCTGCCCGAAGGCTTACGGAGAACTGAATGGCCAGAAGCACGACAGAACCTACTAGTACTAGCTGGATCCGCCTTAATCGGCTCCACGGATAGGGTGATATGCAATAAGTACAACACCCCCACCGCCTTTGGCTGTTCGACTGGCTTGTTGTACTCCAGGACATCAACGTTCACGCTATAGAACGTGTTCGGAACACCCGCGGAGATGTATGGGTCTCTTCGCTGTCTTAAGTGACGTTTCCAGGGGGCACCACGAGGAGGTGGACCAAATCGCCCCCTGTGGGTGTGTAAATATATATCAAATACATACATATATATAAACATATGCACACCCACATATACATGTATATGCATACATACACTCACACACACACATACATATACTATATACTATATATATATATATATTTGCATGTATATATTAAAAACAATAATTTCAGATATTTATTGTAGGATTGTTTATTGTAGGACAAATTTCTGAGAAATATGTATGATAGGAAGCTAAATAGTACAGAAAAATGGGATACAAAATAAAATGAAAAGCACCTTACGTTTATTTATCCTTGTGTTTATGAGAAACCTGAGCTTGAAGTGTCTTAGATATCTCTGCAATGTGTGGGTGTATATTTCCATTAACAATGAAATATACACCACTAATTCAAATATATACACAAACATTGCAGAGATATCTAAGACACTTCAAGCTCATGTTTCTCATAAACACAAGGATAAATAAACGTAAGGTGCTTTTCATTTTTTATTTTGTATCCCATTTTTCTGTACTATTTAGTTACCTATTATACACATTTCTCAGAAATTTGTATATTGTATTGTTTGTATTAATTTAAATGCGCTTCAAAAAGTTCACTGGTCCCCTGCCTCGTACTGCATTAATTGGGATGATGAGTTTTACAGTACAGTTGCCCATTCATTGTATTTTATGATGCGGTATTATATACTGTGTGCGACTAGATGGCATGGATGTTTGTGAGTGGTTCGGAATCTACTTTAAACTGTAGGTCCCGGTCTTTTAGCCCACGTGTGCACACGATGACAGTAGAAAGACAAACCAATCTACAGACTTCAAGACATACACTATTTAATTTTATAATATTTAGCAATTGTATGACCGATATGAAATAAAATCGCATGATTTGTACAGAAATTAAATTAAACTCAATTATTTTCTATGATATTCGAAAATCAATGCGATACATACATTAATAAGAAGAAAATTAAAAATTACAATTGAATGTTAAAAATTATTTATTTTTTAATTCGCAAATAAGAAAATAACTTTTTTATTTAATGTATATTAATAAATGTATCCATTTTGAATTGGATACAATTCAGTAATGGTTGTATTTTTAATACATTTTGAATTTTTAAAGGCAACAATTTTCATTTATCCTTCTTGAAACTTCGAATATTCTGGAATTCTTAGAAATGAATATTTTCGATTGAAATATTGTACCATTTTAAATAGATTTCATATAAAACATGATTATTAAATTATTTAATAGATAAAAATATATTAAATTTTTCTCCGAATTTTGTTTTGGCATGCTATTTTTATATTAAATATATTATTTAATTGATATACGAATTATTTTAAATAAATGGTAGTAAGAAATAAAAGATTCCTTTTAAATTTAAAAGTATCAAATGATATATGCGTTTCGATTGAGTAAAATAAAAATGCTTATATGTTTACTATAAGACATTTCTGTTTGTACAAGCAAAAGTAGTGCTTTTTATTTTTAAAATTAAATCAAAATTATGTAAAAATGTATCCAATTTTTGAAAAAATACAAAATATAGCACAAAAAAAATAATATATTGTGCACAAGGAGAATAAAGAATAATTACGTGTATTTAAATAATAGATAAATGACATAAATATAATTTAAATATTATTTAACAAATGCTATTTTTGAGAATTTTATTATTTCTAGATATAACATAGAGGTGCATTTACCGTGGGAAAAAAAAAATGTGCTTACGAAATTCAGTTCGAATAATAAATGGTAAATAAAGAATTGCTACAATCCTTCAAATGACAGATTACAGCTAATTTGTAATCCATTATTAAAAATAAAATTATTTTAAATTATGGATAGTTAACAAGATAATAAATAAAAAAGGGACTAATAAAACTTATTAGTTGTAGAGAAAAATTTAGCAATTTTTATAAATTTAAAAATTATACATGGTGGTGAATAATTTGCAAATGCAAAATAATAATAAAATTTGAAATCAATTTATTTAATTTATTTTAATAATAAAAATATTTTAAAATAAATAAAAAATAAATTAAATTAAAATAAATTAAAAATAAATAAATTAAATTATTTTTAAATTATTTTAAATCTTTTATTTTGAATTTATTTGAAATAGTTGTAGAAACATTTAGTAGTATATGCTCACAAATAAATTATTTATCCTAATTGTTCTATTAAGAATAATAGATGGCGCCACGGTATAGTTTCAAGAATTTAAAAAATCCTATGACTAGCGAAAACGTTATAAAAGCAAAATTCTTTAATAAGAATCTTAAGCGAAACCTGAAGATAGATTCATTCATATTTCCGTGTTCCAAATAAAAGGAAATTTCACATTTTCCTCCCAGTTTGGGTCAAAAATGCGATATTCGCCATTTTTGTAGGAGTAGGAATGAATTTTGGCGCAGTTCGGAGCTAAGGCTTCCTGAAGTTTAAGATCCGTTGTGCTTAAATATTATAAATTATTTATTGTTCCGATTGTCAAGAATAATTACCTATTGTTCCGATTAAGAATAATAGATGGCGCTACAACATTTGTCGATAACTTTTTCTTCTGCACAGTTCATGGCGAGGCCATTGTTGTATAAATTTCTAATAGACTTAGTTTTTTTTTTTTTTCCTTTCGAAGGATTGACTCTTTCATCATTTTCTCACCGATGGTTCTTTTCAATGCAGAATAAATCTGCAGTAATCGGTTGGTTTGTCGTTCTACGGTCATTTTGTACACACTTTAGGTTCATTAGACCTACAATTTATCGTGGATTCCGAACCACCAACAAACATCCATGTCACCGTCAGGATTCTAACTTCAAGCATGTGGTAGCAGAGCGCTAGCCAGTGGCCATCAGGCTGCGATAATGGTATAGTAGTACTGTATGCGAAATCTTAGAGGATTTTTAAAAGTTCTGCATACGTGATTGAAGAATTTGAACCAAGAGGAGAATTTTCTAAGGGTAAGTTTCTTCCGCATTTGTCGGAAAGAAGTCTTCTTAGAAGTTTCCATAGGATCTAATGTCAGAAGTTAAACAAAAGCGAGAGTCAGGGCGGGATTTAGATGAAAAGAGGCCCTAGGCTATTCCACTTATGAGGCCCTTTCACCTCCCATTTTTAAGTTTGTAAATTACATGAGAGATAATAAAATACATCATTACTGTGATCACAACAATGAGCATAGGAATTATTTAATTATTTTATACCACATTAAACTCTCTTTAATTCCATTGTATTTCATTTAAATATTTAAAACTCCTGAGATTATGACTCACTCTACTTACAACCTTACTAACAACTAATGATTTTTATTTTCAGTAATGCAATAACCATTAAGTAATATTTTAAATTTAAAGTAACCGGAGGTACGGAGAATTCTTAATTCCCAGGAACTCCATCTCAAAACACAACCTTTGCCTTTGTTAAACGAAACATGTTGTGATTGGTACTAATCTTTATAAAAAATGTGTCCCGGATAATAAATAAAATAAAGTCCGTTAAAAAAAAAAAAAAGGCGTTGATCTTAACCAATACATTTTTATGTTTGTTTATTAGTCATATGTGTAGAAATTCTCCTTATTTTAAATTCAGTGTTTTAGTGTTTACTGTTTTTAGAATAGTGTAATTCTAATTTTGCTAACAATTTGAGTGTAGGCCCCTCTTGATCTTGCGGCCCTAGGCTGAAGCCTAGTTTAGGAAAATCCGGCCCTGGCAAAAGTCTAGATTTTTACATTTAACAGATTTCTTATTTCTGAGATGATTTCTGATGGTTGTAAATTATTGATCACTTGCTTTTCGAGAATTCAGCTAAATCAGCATTTCTTTTCCTGAAATCAGATTTTTCTTAACAAAATTCCAAAAGTGCAAAAAAAAAAAAAAAAATAAATAAATAAACAGTGAAGAACGAACAGTGTTTATAGCCCTTGAAGAATAGGTCAGTGGACTCCTCTATTATGCACTATTTGGGGAGAATGGAAGCAAATGGGGAGGGACTGGATGAATAGAAAGGCTTGCAAAAGCAAGACACTCCCTAGTCGTCAAAGGGGGAATACGTTTTTAAGAATGGCAGGGGTTGAAGAACCCCCTGAAAGGGGTTCGAAAAGAGGGCAAAATACAAAAATTGTTTGTCTGGCTGCCAAGGTCACAAGATAAATAAAATGGGAGGTGCAATACCTTTACCTTACAGTTGAAGATACTGAAAAACAAGTTGGTGGAAAGTTAGGCAAGATGGCTGACTATCAGGAAAGTGTAGATCAATTCACAGGAGGAAAAGTTAGAGCAAAATATTCAAAAAGCAAAGAATTTAAAAAAGAAATTGATGCACTTTTCACTGGAAGAGAAGCGTGATTAATTATTAATTTTTATTTTTATTATTATTATCATTTCCAATGGCAGATTATGAACAGTTACAGCAAAAACATACAACAACAACAAAATAATGCAACAAAACATGCTGAAACAGAGTTTATTAATCTGACATTAATGCCAAGTTGTAGATCTTTTTAGCCACTTAAAATGTTAAGTGCACCACGGGAGTATGAGTTATTATTTTTGTGTCTACTATTATTTTTACATGTAAGCATAGATAATATAATAATGATTATACTAAACGCACATTGTAAAGAAATATATCACACTAAAAATGAAATATAAAAAAATATAGAAATTTAAACGAAATAAAAAAAAAAAATGAAATCATAAAGAAATATTTATTTTACTAGTGCTATTCTATGTGTTTACTAGTGCCATATTGTTGTTCTTATTAGCGCCGTTAAGTTCGAGCGTGTTTTGCTTTTCGTCAATTTCATTTTCGAAAAAAACGATCCGCAAGAACTTGAACCAAAAACAACAACTTGAACTAAGAGTTTGGTTTGCTCTGCTATCAACTGTGTGTATCTAGGGATGGTCACTTAAAATGGAACATAGAATCTGTTATATTAGATGTTCCAAGATGCGCGCGCATTATGAGTTCGAAGAATATAAAAACTGTAAATTCATAAATAAAACAGGCAATATCTGTCTATATTCGCAAGAATATTATTTTAAAATCGAAGTTAACTTTTCCTCATAATTTCGACAGTTAATTTTTCAATATATGGATGCACACATAATGTATTTTGTTAATACATTGGTTTTCACTACGTTGGCCATTATAAAATAAATATATTTTGTAAAACTGGGATACATCTCGCTGGCCGTAAAAATATTCAAAGCGGTTCGCGGGTTGGCCATCTCTGAACTAAAGCATGAAAAAAAAAAAAAAAATCTTAATGCCGCAAAAGAACTTTACTATTTCAAAAGAAAATCAAAAACTAAAAATGCACTGAAGGAAATTGAGCAATAAAACAAAAGAATCTTGTAGTAAGGAATTTATAAAAAGAAATGAATATAAATAAAAACCAAATAATAATAATAATAATACTAAATAAATAAATACCACGAAAAACTGCACAAAAAAAAATAAATAAACATAAAAATAAAAGGGAGTAGTTAAAAACAAATGATGAGGAAAAAATAGATAAAATGAATAAATCAGTCAGAAAATAAGGAGATTGGAAACCTTTAAGAAGACAAGACGAACAGTAAATTAGAATCCGAAAAACACATTCAAAATTATAAAAAAAAAACCAAAATTAAAGATAAAAGAAGTTACAAAGGAATAAAATTGGACACAAAACCCTGCATAATAAAAAGTATCACTAATCAAAGTAAAATTATCTTGTGAGGGAAGCCTTCACCTGGTCGTCTTAAACTCTGCAAAAAAACTTCAGAGGAAAAAAAAATTTTTAAATCCAGAACTATTATGTAAAAATAACGGCACGAATGGCACGAAAAACACATCTGTACTGCGCGGAAAAAAGGAACCAGCCCAGAAAAACATTATAATGCCTTTGAAGTTGATGGTAAATTATATCATTTTCTACTTGTATCTTTTAGGGTCACTAATGGAGTCGAATGTTTTCAAATTATAATGCATTCGAAGTTAATATTATTTATTCCATTTACTGCCATGAAGTTATGCCATTTACCACAAAAAAATATTATTCTGAATTAAAAAGTAAATATGAAGATTTTAAAGCATATCAGATGTTTTTATTCGGCAAAAGCAAGCTCAAACCGAAAAATTGATTGAAGCTAAGAATCAATGCGTCTGTATGTCAAGTTTTGAAATACTTTTTCTTGTCATGAAAAGTGTTTAAATTTTCTTCAAGTTAATATCAAATTTGTGTTGCGTTTATAAACATATTTTAGCAGATCATTGCTCCCAATTCATTATATTTTGAATAGGAATTTATTTGGTGCAATTTATTACTTCTAAGCAAAATGAATATCGTCAATCAATGAGAATTCATGCACAGAAAAACTCAGACTGTCGCAAGCTAACCTTGCCTCTCAATGACTTTCCAACATTTTAATTCCTACTGTATCGCCTGTCTATATCTAGCAGAAATATATTTAAAGAAAAATTAATACAACATCTAAGATGTATGAAATATAAAAATAAATTTGTGATTTATAATAAGTTTTAAGCGCATATCTTTTTTCATTCATTCATACACATCCTGTATAGCTACAACTTGCCATCTATCGAAATGAAATATATTTACTTTTCATCAATCTGTGGTTTCCATAAATTCTTTCATTTGCTTCACTTAGAATTGGGTAATTTTTATTCAAATTGAAGGCTCAGGAATTTTCTAACAGAAATACATCTAGGGAGCTTTTTTGGAGGAGGAAATTTAATTAATTGTGCCGATGTTTTTGGAAAAAATCGAAGATTATGGATTGTTTCCCTATAGTTTGCACCAAAAAAAATTCAAAAGATTTTTTAACTTTTAATTCTCAAGGCGAGAATTTACAGTAGTTTTTATTATTATTATTATTACTACTACTAATCTTTCTAAGTGTAATATTGATTAGTGATGTGCAATGGGATTTGTTTGTAATTCTCAAATGTAATCTACTAATTGTAATAAACTAATTGCTTGTTCGATAAGTGTCGAAGGAAAATAATGGGGAAAAAATAGCCCATTTACGAATTTTAGAATCTGACGGAATTGTGAAAATTCTGAAAGAATGTTTTTAAATGTATTCTTAAAAGTAATTATTCTAATAATAAAAACACTTTCAGAATTTTCGAGATAATAAGAATCAAGAAGCGAAACTCTTTAAAAAAAATATTTTAGTAAAAACGAAAAATTAATTAAATAAAAAAGAATGCGAACTTTTTTTCTGACATTAATTTCAAGTCAATAATTTTTTACATTTTAAGATTTGCAGCTTTAGCTTTTATACCTTAATATAAAATTTTAGAAACTTACTTAATTTTCTGTAATATTTCACTGTATTTTTATGTAGACTTTCTAAAAAAACAAACTCAATCAAGAATATTAAGAAAAAACCATTATTTAAACTTGAATAAAATTTAGTAGATTCGAATCCACTTTAAACCATAGGTCTGACAATACTACCCTCTAAAAGAAAGCATCTCCTATCTCGAAATCTACCAGTAGGCAGGCAGACTTGGCCCACCACAGGGTTGTTGTGACAATTAAGAAGAAATATGGTGAAAAATTGATTAGACGATAAGGATGTTTTTTTTTTTTAATGAAACACTTAACTTTTAAAAAAATTGATAAGAAATTGTTAATAAGGTATAAAATGATTTCATTTGATTAATCTAATATATATATATATATATATTTCAGTTGCCATGATGAAATATTTAAAATTTTTATAAATTACAAATTATTAAAATTAAAGTAAACCATTTGAAAAATTAACTAATTAGGAAAATACTTTTTAATCACAAAGTGATATTGATTCGAAACTGAAACTCATTACAGCATAAAGGAATTTACCTATTGATTAACTGCCTTATAGGATTTGTCAACAAAAGCAACAAACAGTGCCGTTTTGAAAAATTTCTTTTAACCATATCAAAATATTAAGACATTCTTCAAATGCAAAAATATTATATTACATTATTACGTTACTACTCATTTTACTTTATTAGTTTAATAATTTTTAAAAATAATAATTTAAATTACTATTTTTTTTTTTTTAAAGATGGCTTCTTTTCATAAGTAAATTTTTCATTGTGATGATAATCAAGAAGATATTCTAGAATCATTTTTTTTAAATGCCATCACAAAACAACAACAATTAATATAATGGGTTTAAAGAACCTTATACTCATAACAAATTGAGGCATAAAACAAATTTATTTATCCTTAACAGCAAAGTTATTATGACCAATCTGAGGACAATGCTGTTATTAACAAAATAAAATTTGCATTTTAAACTAATTTGTGAGGGAACTGATTTATTTTTAAAGATAGAAAGCTTTTCTTGAAGGATATTCGTCACGAATATAATCGCGTTTGTAAAGATTATTTAATGGTTTGTTTGCGAATTCGTTTGAACAGTTTATGTCTTTCAGAACAAAGTACTAAACAAAAGCAAGCATCACAATTTGTGAGTTTTGAAATGATTCTGATACTTTAGTCAAAGCAGGACGAATTTTTAAAGGAATAACAGTAAAAGACGAATGTTCTTAAAACATTCTATAAGAACAAATATCGAGACATTCAAAAAGAAAAATTTAATTTGCTTGTAGTTAGATGTATTGGAAGGTTCTATATGTTGAATGGAAAGTGAAAAATCCTTTATAAAAGAATATATCATTTAGATCAGATCTAGAATCAGCATCTCAAAGATTTTGTGATCTTAAAAACTTTGTTTCTGCGTAATTAATTAATTGAAATATATATTGGGTGAGTATTTCAAGAAGAGATTTTTTGAAAATTATTTTTTATTTTTTTTAAAACTCCAACTATCTCATAATAATAGTAACAGTTAAAGAATTTAATTTGTCCCATAATAATAGTAGCAACTGAAGAATTTAATTTGTCCCATAATAATAGTAGCAACTGAAGAATTTAATTTGTCCCATAATAATAGTAGCAACTGAAGAATTTAATTTGTCCCATAATAATAGTAGTAACTGAAGAATTTAATTTGTCCCATAATAAGAATAGCAGTTGAAGAATATAATTTGTCCCATAATAATAGTAGCAGTTGAAGAATTTAATTTGTCCCATAATAATAGTAGCAGTTGAAGAATTTAATTTGTCCCATAATAATAGTAGCAGTTGAAGAATTTAATTTGTCCCATAATAATAGTAGCAGCTGAAGAATTTAATTTGTCCCATAATAACAGTAGCATAAGAAAATAAATATAAAATGCTGCATTTATTATAAAAAGCTAGATTAGATTAAACAATCAATTAAATATAATACTCCACATTTTATTTTGTGTCCTCAGATAATGTCTGGATTTTTCAATAACTTCTTTACTGTATTTTAAACTTCTATATATTCTTTACAACAGATTTATGAATACCAGAAAAAAGTGCTAAATAAAAGTAAACATCAGAATTTGTGAGTTTTTGAAGTAATTCTAATAGTGCCGTCAAAGAAGGACGAATTTTTTTTAAGGAATAACAGTAAAAGACGAACTTTTTAAAAACATTCTATAAGAGCAAATGTAGAGACATTCCAAAAAGAAAAGAGAAATTTAATTTTCTTGTAGTTAGATGTATTGGAAGGTCCAAAGAGATAGACGCAGTGGAAGATCCAAACTGTGTTTAAAAGAATATATTATCTAGATTGGATATAAAATCTAGTATCGGCATCTCAAAGATTTTGTGATCTTAGAAACTCTATTTATGAGTAATTGAAATATATAACTGGTGAGTATTTCAAGACGAGATTTTTTGAAAATTATCTTTATTTCTTTTCTTTTAAAACTATTATATTTAACACAAATATAAAAAATTATATCCTGTCTATGGAACAAATATAACTTGATTTGCAGTTTTGAATATTTTTTTTTCTGTTTTCACAAAACTGAAACTAGATTTATAGTTTTTTAAATTCATTTTTTTTTTTTTATTCTACATTTACAACTAATACTAAATGCGTTGAACACATTCTAATTTGTAAAATTTATTGGAAAAAAAATGTAGGAGTATTTTTCGCTCTTTTGAGACATTGATAATTTTGCAATGAAAAACGTAATAATTTTATAATGAGAAAATTAAAAATCTTAACTATTTTTACGAGAACCAAAATTTCAGTATTCAACATAAATCCAGTATATTAGTACATAACACTAATATACAATTTACTACTGTGTCCAAAAAGTAAGACCATTTTTAATTTAAAACTTCCGAGGCTTATGGAATTTCAATTTTTTTCCTTGTTTAGGTTGTTGGCAATGTCCTTGACATCTGTGTGAAATTTGACGTCAAAATATTCATTAGTGTTTGAGTTACGCTTGGCTTTGTGAGACGTTAAAACTGATTCCGACGATTTATGAAATGTCTGAATTAATTGAGCAAAGAACTTGCATTCAATTTTGTTTGCGGAAACGTATATAATGTTGCAGAAGGCATTCGGTGAGCATTCCTATATCAAAAAAAGAAATGTTTAGAAGTGATATAAAAGTTCAAAGAACGCAGAGAACTCGTTGAAGACGAAGAGCCCTCTGGTCGACCATCAACCTCAATCGGCTCATGTCCAAAAAATTAAAGATTTGGTGCTTGAAAACCGTCAATTTACAATTAGAGACCTTGCTGACGATGTTGGAATTTCAAAAGTAGCGGTCAATTCCATTTTGGGTCTCAAACTCATAAAATCTCGATTAGTACCGAAAACACTGAATGCGTCGGCTTACACTGCATTGACTCCAACTGCATTGGTTCTTCGTGACTTTTTCGCCCAAAATGAAACCCATATCTTTCCACAACCACCGTATTCCCACCGTCCGACTTCTGACTATTCCCTAAACTCAAAAGACCACTCAGGGGACACCGTTTTAAGTCGATTGAAAAGATTCAACGTAAATCGGCGCGCTCTTTTGAAGGCCATCCCTGCCGATGACTTTTTAGCATGCATTGAGGATTGGAAAAAAAGTTGGCATAAATGCATTGTGTCTGGGGGGATTACTTTGAAGGCGATGAAATAAATTTGGAAGAATAAATAAAGAGTTTTTGAAAAAAAAAATAATTGGTCTTACTTTTGGACACAGCAGTATACAGCATAGATCCAGTATATTAGTACATAACAGTATAATAGTATACATTGTATTCAATTAATGCGACGACGAACCTAGACAGTAATCATAAGTATGAACAAAAAATGAATAATGAACAACAGTAAATGATAAGCTACCTAAAAACAGACATTCCAAAAAAAAGAAATAACAAATTTAATTTGCTTGTAGTTAGATGTATTGAAAGATCCAATATGTTGTATGGAACGTGAAAATTTCCTTTTAAAGGAATATATCATCTAGATCAGATTTAAGATCTAGATTAGATATTTCAATAATTTTGAAATCCAAACTCTGTTTATGTGTAATTGAAATATAATAACTGGGGAGTATTTCAAGAAGGGATCTTTCAAAAATTACATTTATTTATTTTTTTTTTTTTAAAAACTACTCCAAGTGTCCCACTATAATAGTAGCAGTTGAAGAATTTAGTTTGTCCCATAATAATAGTAGTTGAAGAATTTAATTTGTCCCATAATAATATTATAAATTGAAGAATTTTTTATTTTAAATATTTTCTAATTAATTACTAATTTCTGGGTAGCTGAATCCTATTCTATCAACTGAACTAAATTTGCAAACAGAAGAGAGGAAGCATCTTTCTGGTTGTTATGCTCCAGGAGGAGATTTAATTGACTATACCTTTATTCCTCTTGATGTCAATTAACGAGCATTTCTTTCTTTCTTCTTTATCTTTTATTTCTATTTTTTCCACCTCTTTTAATAATATTAATAATATATATATTATATATATATATATATATATATATTATATATATATATATATATTATTATTATATATATATATATATATATATATATATATTAATGGAGATAAAAAGAAAAAAAGAAATGCTCGTTAGTTAACATCAAGAGGAATAAAGCTAGCGTTTCTAAGCATTTCTTTCTAACCAGCATTTCTTTCTTTCTGCGTTCTTTATCTGTTTCTTATTTTTTTCATTCATCATAAAAAGAAACAGGTAAAGAAGGAAGAAAGAAATAAATGCCGTAAATACCCGGAAGGTGCTTCCTCTCCATTTATTTATTGCAAATTTAGTTAAGTTTATAAAATATGATTCAGTTGCCTAGAAATTAGTAATTAATTATATATATACACTACTAGTCACTAAAATTGCTACACCGGGAAGAAATGCAGATAATTAAATGATATTTATTGGACTAATATATTATACTAGAAAAAACAAGTGATTAAATTTTCAAGAAATTTGGGTGTATAGATGCTGAGAAATCAGTACCCAGAACAACCACCTCTGGCAGTAATAGCAGCACACACCTGGGCATAGAGTCAAACAGAGATTGGATGGCATGTACAGATATAGACGCCCATGCAGCTTCAACACGATGCGACAGCTCATCAACTGTAATGACTGGCGTATGGTGACGAGCTAGTCACTCGGCACCCATGGACCAGACGCTTTCTATTGGCGAGAGATGTGGTGAACGTGCAGGCCAGGCAACAACCGAACATTTTCCGTATCAAGGAAGGTCCGTACAATACCGGCGACATGCGATCATGCCTTATCCTGCCAAAACGTAGGGTTTCGCAGGGCTCGAATTAAGGGTATAGCCACGGGTCGTAACACACCAGAAATGTAACGTGCACTCTTCAAAGTGCCGTCAATGCGTACAAGAGGTGATCGAGACGTGTATCCAATAGCACCCCATACCATCACGCCATGTGATGGGCCAGTATGACGATGACGAATGCACACTGCCAATGTGCGTTCGCAGGACTGGAATTAAGGGTATAGCCACGGGTCGTAACACACCAGAAATGTAACGTGCACTCTTCAAAGTGCCGTCAATGCGTACAAGAGGTGATCGAGACGTGTATCTAATAGCACCCCATACCATCACGCCATGTGATGGGCCAGTATGATGATGACGAATGCACGCTGCCAATGTGCGTTCGCAGGGCTCGAATTAAGGGTAGAGTCACGGGTCGTAACACACCAGAAATGTAATGGGCACTGTGTATATATATATAAACAAGTTTTCAGGCACACTAACAGATCACTCTAAGGTTTGGAAGAACATAACGGTTTGGAAGAACATAGTGACAGGACACTGAAAAAAGTTTTAAAGTTTCAGGACAATGACGGTACCTTCGAAGAGTCCCTCAAATAAACGCTGGTGGACGCTGGGAAAACAGATTGCGAGGATTGTGGTGGTGGTTCTCTGTCTGGGGGTTTCCTCTTCCAGACAACGGAGTTCCTGATGCTCTACTGGACCTACCCGACTGTGGTGGACATCCAGAAGTCCTCCCCGTCCTACCTGGAAATTCCGGCCATCACCATCTGCAATCCAGTTGGGTAATTGTTTCGAATGTTTTCAATATAGATTGCTTATCATTGATGGGGTCAACTTATCGAAAGCTTAGCTTAAACAGGTAATAAAAAATAACAATTTTGGGTCAATTCCAACTTTTTTTCACTCTTGCAGAAAGTAATTTATAAATCCTTTTCTTTCATTTTTTTAAGTTAGAAAAAATCTCTCTCTTTTCTCTCTCTCACATACACACTTTACATCTCTCTCACCAATTTATTCACATGTTTCATTTTCCATTTTGTTCCCTCCGTGAATCAGACTAGAACCCAGAATTAAAAAAATCTGAAAAAGAAATTTATTTCCAGCGATCTACACGCTTCGCCTAAATTTATATCCTGCTAAATATCTTTATATAAGAGAATATCTTTTTCTCCCATATAAAACTAAAAGTAATTAATTAAATTTAATTTATGAATTAATATTTGAAAAAAAGTGTATTAACATCAAGTGTCATCCACTACAAGTTTAGAAAAATGTATTTGAACTTGAGTGGATGAATAAAAATATTTTGTTAACAATTGTAAATTTGAACAAGATACACAAATATATATAGGAAGAATGTGAACTAATAGTAGAAATTGAAAACGGAGGACGTAATTCAGTTATATGAGAGATATGTCACTAAAAGGCGTTAAAACAATGAAAATTAATCTAGACAGCCTTGCTTATAATTGTTTCTAATTCTAGTTAAGAGACCCATTAAATCAATTGAAACAAAACAAATTTGATGAAGGCAGATTTAAAATTAAAAAGAAAATTAACATTATTGGTAAGTCTTTTTTTACTATTTATATTGGGTTGGCTAGAAGGAAATTTGTAGTTGATAATAATACCAAATTTTACAGCTTATTATTTGACATTCGCTTAATATTTTACAATCTTGGTTGGATTTGTGTGTGTGTGTGCGTGTGTGTGTGTGTGTGTGTGTGTGTGTGTGTGTGTGTGTGTGTGTGTGCGTGTGTGTGTGTGTGTGTGTGTGTGTGCGTGCGTGCGTGCGTGCTTGCGTTTTAAACACCAAGCACCTCTCACCTGTTTAAAGAAATCATTGTAAGCTCTAAAAGATGTTTAAAACTTTTTAAAATTAATTTTGTTTTAAATGAAAAGGTTGGAAATTCGCACTACTATGAAATAATAGTGTTTACGTGGAACTAAGGCATCGCAAACCGTGCAAACTATTAATAATATATTTGGCTTTAGTGTTACTACGCAGGAAATAGTAGCAAATTGGTTCGTCAAATTTCGTACAAATATCTTTGAGCTCATAAATGATCCAAGAGATCTCCCAGAATCAAAGGTCAATAATGACGAGATAAATATCACCATTGAGTCTGACATATCTCAGAATGCCTATGAATTATCGGTGAAGTTAGCTCTGTGTGTTAGCAAACAAACAATATTAACTCATTTAGCTCAAATCGGTAAAGTGATAAAGTTGGATAAGTGGGTTCCACATGAATTCAATTAAAAACAGAAATAAAAGCCTTTGGAATTTTGCTTGATGTCGCTTTCTCGTCATAAATTTGATTCATTTATGAAACGAATTGCCACCTGTGATGAGAAATGATTTCAATATGACAATCGTAGAAGTTAAACACAGTGACTGGACAAGGAAGAATCACCAAAATACGTTTCAAAACATAATATTCATCAAAAATGGCCGGGATGGCCTTCAAAGCGCGAGCTGTTTCATGTTGAATCTCTTCAATCGACTGAAAACGGTGTCCCCGGAATAGTCTTTTCAGTTTAAGAAGAATGTATTTGAACTTGAGTGGATGAATAAAAAGCGCGAGCTGATTCATGTTGAATCTCTTTAATCGACTGAAAACGAATAGTCTTTTGAGTTTAAGAAGAATGTATTTGAACTTGAGTGGATGAATAAAAAGTACTTTATTAACGATTGAAAATTTGAAGAGGATATATATAGGAGAGTGTGAACTAATAGTAGGGATTGAAAAAGCATTGCAATCTTGTTTATTTTCAGATACAACTACACCGCCCTGTGCACGGAGTTCCGCGTGGGTGTGTGCATGATTGAGGAGTTGGTCCGCTTCAACCTGGTTACCTTGTGCAAGCAACATCCCGAATCCTGCCTAGACGGAAACATAGCGCCCGATTACATCGTGAGCCACTTCTTATGTATAAAAAGTCTCCTTGTTAGGAAAATGCTAAAAATAATACCATCTTCCCTTTTCAGCAATTTAACACTTTAACTACCGATCTCGCAAGTAAGTAAAAGAAGCAATGGAAGCGTTTATTGGTAGCATATATTAAGCTGCTTTGCAACTAGACGATCGTCATCTAGATCAGTCATTCAAATCTGGGGTTATAGATATATAGCAGGTTTATCATTACTTAAAGTACATCGAGGGTTCGACATTTGGATCATCTCAGTTTGAAACCAGCAACCCTTGAAATGCCATCTGGAAGTTATGCAATCCCTATTTTGGTAGCAGATGTTTGTTGGTAGCAGATGTTAAGCTGCTTTGCAACAAGACGATCATCATTAATCAGATTGCATCAGAAACAAGATGATCGTCTTAGCATGAAATCAGTGTTTGTATGCATGTGTCATAAGGTTAGGAACGAAGAAGATAAGCCGTGCAAGTAAGTAAACATAAAGAAGCCATGGAAACATTTATTGGTAGCAGATGTTAAGTTGCTTTCCAACAAGGCGTTCGTCATCAATGAGACTGCATCAGAAACAATTAGTTGTCTTAGTATGGAATCAATGTTTGTATCATGTGTCGTAAGGCTAGGAACTAAGAAGAGAAGCCGTGCAAGTAAGTAAACATAAAGATGCCATGGAAGCGTTTATTGGTAGCAGATGTTAAGCTGCTTTCGAGGGGTTCGACATGGGGATCATCTCAATTTGAAACCAGCAACCCTTGAAATGCCATCTGGAAGTTATACAATCCCTATCCTCGAACTCTATGGAAGCAGTGGAATTCTATGGAATCTCCAGCCTAAATATAAAGCTGGTCTAAATAATGTTCTTTTCTGTAGACATGGTTGTCAATATTCTGTTTTCGAAAAACGTTTTCCACGGCTTTCCAGCAATTACGTTCTCCTTTTTTTTTCAGCATGGAATACGTGATAGGCTCTTTCTTCAATAAAGACGACATGCCCCAGTACTGCTACACCCTCTACTCCTATGGGGCACCCCAAACAAGAAAAGTTTAACCGAATTATTAATCGTCAACACTAAAAAGCCAATTACGCGGCAGCGCGGGGTGTACAGATTGATGTCCCTTTGGCCAAACACGCGTTTGCGCAGGAAGAGCTGCACCTCGACATTTCGTCTCCGTTTCAATTGGTGTTAAGGCTCGTTGCCACCGAGGCGGGAGGCTGCAGGGATGAAAATTTTTTCAACCCTTTCACACCGAAACTTCAGAAATCGCTTTACGCCTAGTGAAGTTCCAGTTACTTCTACTAGATGGCAGATCTACTATTGGCTCCATCCAAGTCATGACGCGGCAAACATTTGAGAGTTGAAAGTTGGTCAACTCTCGGAAGCGGTGGATTTCAGCCAGTTTAAGGAGAAAGCTGTGAGGCTAGTGATTGGTCAACGCTTCACGCTTTAACGCCTCACTCCTCGGTGGGAACGAGTCTTTATACTATGCATGTACTGGTATTGGCGTGGGGGAAGAATAGCCGTGTCTAGCGCTCTGCCGTTAGGGGCCATAGATTTCGGGTTCGAGTCCTGTCGGTGCCCCTGTATGTTTGTAGTGATTCGGAATACACTTTAAGCCGTGGGTCCCGGTCTCATGTGACTGTAGAGCGTCATGAAGCCCAATCAGACTGCTCATCGACGTCATTCCCAAATTGTACAGCAGCAACTCAGCTCTCGGTACAGTGATGTGGTATGGTGTAGTAATAGTAGTAGTAGTAGTCGTAGTGGTATTGGCAAGGAGTAAAGGTTAGAAGCTTTTTGTGTCCTCAATATCCTACAATGTGGAATGGACAACCTATCAGTAATATATTCATGAATGGAGGGAAAGTGGCCTAAATAATATTTTGGCCTGTATGCGAAAGTGCATGTTAGGTAAGAAAAATAAAATAATCTTAATGTCCTATTACGCCCTAGCGCGGGATGAGTAAAAATGAAACAAAATAATTATAATAAATGACAAAATGCATTATTTCGGTTTAATATTTTATCACTAATAAATATTTAATAAATATTTTTTTGAGTTTAGGGGTGGGAGAGAAGCATTGTGGAACTATCGTCTTTGCAACTCATATCACAAGATTTTTATTAACTAATACGGCTGTAAATTCGAAATCACATACATTTACAACAATTTTCTAACCTTTACTCCACGACATTGCCAACAGACACAATTAATTTATATTGCCGATTGATGACTAAAACATCAAGCGCTGGCACGTAGTGGCTCTCTAGCTTTGACGTCACATGACGTGTGAGCGAGATCAGCAGCAGAAGTCTTAATCCACAACCCCTTATCAATTTAAGCATGTTATATAATATCCTTAGACGAGAAACAATAAATGGATTACACATTGAAATTTACAAACCTTTGGAACTGTATCGCAAAATTACTTTAATTTTGTTAATGATTTCATTTAATTTTTGTTATGTGTCCAATAAGTTTTGGATATCCTGTATTATGAATTAATGTCAAATTCACAAATGAATTTCTTTTAAATTCAGGGAATCACCTATTTAAAATTCCTAAGGGATCTTCCGTACCTATCGTACAACATGCACGACACGCTCAGAGAGAAACTTGAGCATTACATGAACTGTACAATAACATACGCTGGACAAGAGAAGCCGTGCAAGTAAGTAAACATAAAGAAACCATGAAAACGTTTATTGGTAGCAGACGTCGAGCAGCTTTCCAACTAGACGATCTTCATCCATGACATTGCATCAGAAACAAGACGATCGTCTTGATATGGAATCAATGTTTGTATCATGTTGTAAGGTTAGGAACGAAGAAGAGAGAAGCCGTGCAAGTAAGTAAACAAAAAAAAGAAACCATGAAAACGTTTATGGTAGCAGATGTTAAGCCGCTTTACAAATAGTCGATCGTCATCAATGAGATTGCATCAGAAACAAGATGATCGTCTTTACTAAGATGTGTGATGTTTCAATGTTTGTATTCACGTGTCGTAAGGTTAGGAACGAAGAAGAGAAGCCGTGCAAGTAAGTAAACAAAAAAGAAACCAGGAAAACGTTTATTGGTAGCTTGACGTCGAGATGCTTTGCAATTAGATGATCGTCATCAATGAGATTGCATCAGAAACAACACGATCGTCTTAGTATGGAATCAATGTTTGTATCATGTTGTAAGGTTAGGAACGAAGGAATCAATGTTTGTATCATGTTGTAAGGTTAGGAACGAAGAAGAGAAGCCATGCAAGTAAGTAAACAAAAAGAAAACATGAAAACGATTATTGGTAGCAGACGTCGAGCAGCTTTGCAACTAGATGATCGTCATCCATGAGATTGCATCAGAAACAAGACATCGTCTTAGTATGGAATCAATGTTTGTATCATGTTGTAAGGTTAGGAACGAAGGAATCAATGTTTGTATCATGTTGTAAGATTAGGAACGAAGAAGAGAAGCCGTGCAAGTGAAGTAAACAAATAGAAACCATGAAAACGTTTATTGGTAGCAGACGTCGAGCAGCTTTTTGCAACTGACGATCGTCATCTATGAGATTGCATCAGAAACAACACGATCGTCTTAGTATGGAATCAATGTTTGTATCGTATTGTAAAAGGCTAAGAACGAAGTAGAGAAGCCGTGCAAGTAAGTAAACATAAAAGAAACCATGAAAACGTTTATTGGTAGCAGATGTTAAGCTGTTTTGCTACTAAACTATCGTCATCAATGAGATTGCATCAGAAACAAGACGATCCTCTTAACGGAATCGATGTTTGTATTCATGTCGTAAGAGTTAGGAACGAAGAAGAAAAGCCGTGCAAGTAAGTAAACATAAAGAAACCATGAAAACGTTTATTGGTAGCAGATGTTAAGCTGCTTTGCAATTAAACTATAGTCATCAATGAGATTGCATCAGAAACAACACGATCGTCTTAGTATGGAATCGATGTTTGTATCATGTTGTAAGACTAGGAACGAAGAAGAAAAGCCGTGCAAGTAAGTAAACATAAAGAAACCATGAAAACGTTTATTGGTAGCAGATGTTAAGCTGCTTTGCAATTAAACGTCGTCATCAATGATATTGCATCAGAAACAAGACGATCCTCTAAGTACGGAATCAACGTTTGTATCGTGTTGTAAGGCTAGGAACGAAGTAGAGAAGCCGTGCAAGTAAGTAAACATAAAGAAACCATGAAAACTTTTATTGGTAGCAGATGTCCGGGTAGCTTTGCAACTAGACGATCGTCATCCATGAGATTGCATCAGAAACAAGATGATCGTCTTGGTATGGAATCAATGTTTGTATTCATGTGCCATAAGGTTAGGAACGAAGAAGAGAAGCCGTGCAAGTAAGTAAACATAAAGAAACCATGAAAACGCTTATTGGTAGCAGATGTTAAGCTGCTTTGCAATTAGACGATCGTCATCAATGAGATTGCATCAGAAACAAGACGATCGTCTTAGTATGGAATCAATGTTTGTATTCATGTGTCGTAAGGTTAGGAACGATGTAGAGACGCCATGCAAGTAAATAAACATAAAGAAACCATGAAAACGTTTATTGGTAGCAGATGTTAAGCTGCTTTGCAATTAGACGATCGTCATCAATGAGATTGCATCAGAAACAAGACGATCGTCTTAGTATGGAATCAATGTTTGTATTCATGTGTCGTAAGGTTAGGAACGAAGAAGAGAAGCCGTGCAAGTAAGTAAACATAAAGAAACCATGAAAACGTTTATTGGTAGCAGACGTCGAGCAGCTTTGCAACTAAACGATCGTCATTCATGAGATTGCATCTGAAAACAAGACGATCGCCTTAGTTGGAATCAATGTTTGTATCATGTTGTAAGTTAGGAACGAAGAAGAGAAACCGTGACTATGAAAACTTTTATTGGTAGCAGATGTTAGCTGCTTTTCAATTAGACGATCATCATCAATGAGATTGCAACTGAAACAAGACGATCGTCTTGATATGGAATCAATGTTTGTATCATGTTGTAAGGTTAGGAACGAAGAAGAGAAGCCGTGCAAGTAAGTAAACATAAAGAAACCATGAAAACGCTTATTGGTAGCAGATGTTAAGACTGCTTTGCAATTAGACGATCGTCATCAATGAGATTGCATCAGAAACAAGACGATCGTCTTAGTATGGAATCAATGTTTGTATTCATGTGTCGTAAGGTTAGGAACGATGAGAGACGCCATGACGATAAATAAACATAAAGAAACCATGAAAACGTTTATTGGTAGCAGATGTTAAGCTGCTTTGCAATTAGACGATCGTCATCAATGAGATTGCATCAGAAACAAGACGATCGTCTTAGTATGGAATCAATGTTTGTATTCATGTGTCGTAAGGTTAGGAACGAAGAAGAGAAGCCGTGCAAGTTAAGAAACCATGAAAACTTTATTGGTAGCAGACGTCGAGCAGCTTTGCAACTAAACATCGTCATTCATGAGCATCTGAAACAAGACGATCGCCTTAGTTTTGGAATCAATGTTTGTATCATGTTGTAAAGTTAGGAACAAGAAGATGACTATGAAAACTTTTATTGGTAGCAGTATTTTTTCAATTAATCATCATCAATGAGATTGTATTCACGTGTCTTAGTATGGAATCAATGTTTGTATCATGGAACCAAGAACGAAGAAGACATGAAAACTTTTATTGGTAGCAGATGTTAAGCTGCTTTTCAATTAGTAAATCATAAAGAAACAAGACATGGAAATCAATGTTTGTATTCACGTGTCGTAAGGTTAGGAACCAGAGAGACATGCAAGTAAATGTAAACATAAAGAAGCCATGGAAGCGTTTATTGGTAGGAGATGCAAAGCCGTCATGCAAGATCAGTCATTCAAATCTGGGATTATAGATATATAGCAGGTTTATCATCACTTCAAGTACATCGAGGGTTCGACATGGGAATCATCTCAATTTGAAACCAGCAGCCCTTGAAATGCCATCTGGGAGTTATGCAACCCCTATCCTCGAACTCTATGGAAGCAGTGGAATTCTAAGGAATCTCCAGCCTTAATATATAATCTTGTCTAAATAATGTTCTTTTCCGTAGACATGGTTCTCAATATTTTTCCAAAAATGTTTTCCAATGCTTTCCAGCAATTATGTTCTCCTTTTTTTCAGCATGGAATACGTGATGGGCTCTTTCTTCACAAAAGACGACATGCCCCAGTACTGCTACACCCTCTACTCCCTGTGGGGAGACCCAGACAAGAAAAGAGAGAGGATTCCCAAGGGTCAAGTGAGTTCAATTTGAATCAAATGACCATTTAGTATCTGGTTGTATATTAGAAACAATTGTTTGCAGAAGATAATATTCAGTGCATGGTGTTAATACGAAATTAATTGTTGATATATAATTGTATGTTCTTAGTCAATTAGTAAATAAAGTATTATTGTTAAAAATATTTAATTCAATTTATTACATAAAGCACTTTTTTCTATAAAAATTAATTGTTTAAAAAACACGCTTTTAGAGTTAATCAAACTAAAAAGTAAAAAAAATAATTGTTAACATAAGAATAAAATGACTGACGAGGAAATTAATGTCACTGTTCTAAAAGCCTGGGGTGCTTTGTATGACATTTTTTTAAACTAACTCTACATTTCGGAATGAAACTAGTGAAAAATTATAACGATTGATATCGAGCACCCCGCGCTTTTGGAACAGTGACATTCATTTTCTCGTCAGTCATTTTATTATGTTAACAATTATTTTTTACTTTTTAGTTTGATTAACTCTAAAAGCGTGTTGTTTTAGTTTTTATAAACTATTAATTTATTTTTTACTTTTTAGTTTGATTAACTCCAAAAGCGTGTTTTTTAAACTATAATATTTAAATGAGATCCCGGTACGGAGGACTGGTTCCTACAATAATTTAAATGCGAGTAAAACAAAGGCTAAATGCGAATATGTCGAGCCGGCCAGGATTCGAACAGGGAATCTCTAATCCGTAGTCAGGCGCGTTATCCGTTGTGCCGCTGTCCCACGGAGGTTTGAATGTCTGAAAGATGTCTGTAAATGTTTCTTTGCAGCTTAAATAGCGTGTATGAAGGGAAACAGATCTCCAGGGGAAAAATGATCGCCGATCAAGATGACTTTTCAAAGGCTGTGTGTTTTAATCACTCATCATGACGATCCTAATCATGATGAGATAATGCACTTATCAAAATATTTTAGTGTTGTCGGTCCTTGTTAAGTCTACAACGTTTAAATTAAATCGGATCGCTTAAAGTATTTCAAAATCGAGCCCAAAGAATCAGTTACATACATACAAACAAATATACAGGTGAAACTAATAAAAGCGTATTAAAAATAGGACAAATCTAGCTGAAAATATTTCCAAGTTGGTACCTAGGTAACCTTAATAATAGGCTAAATAGATCAAAATAGGAGAAAACCATTTCAAACCGAAGAAATTTCCTGGAATCGATAATGAACATTTATTGAACACTAAGATTAATTACAGCAACCGTTTACGAATGCAGTCAGAAATAATTATAACCAACCATATGGTACAACCAATTCTTACCAAACCATATGGTTGTCGTATATTTATAGTCGTAGTCTCAGTATATTTTTACATTTAATTAAAATATAAAAATAAACTGAGTTTTGATAATTGCATAACTTAAATACTACTTAGAAATTTGTGAGAGTTATTTTAATATAGAGTTAGTTAACATATAATTGTTACTTAATTATGAGGAATAAATACTGTTGATTATCACAAAAAATAAAAAAATACTTCAAAGTATTATTATGTTATGATTTAGAATTCGTTACTCGATACCCTATTTAGAGAAAGAGGTGGAAACCGGTCGTCAGTAGTGACCTTAATATACGAACCCACGACTTGTGATATTCAATTTATGGCCTTAAAATAATCAAAAGAGATTATAACACTCAGATTTGTCCCCAAAACAACCAATAAGAAATGATTATGGAAATCGCTAACTCAGCGCTGTTTTCTCCTTATCTAGTGATTATACCAGAGTAATATGAACTCTGATAGCATGATTATACACCTCTTGCTATGGGTAATATCGTCGGTTACCTGTAATTAATTATGTAGAGTGTATAAGATAGCGCTCTAATAAGATGCCCTGAATGACTATCGGTCTTTTCGGATAGTTAGAAATGTTTCTGGATGGAATGTTGAGAGGGGATGAGAGAGTCGCGAATCTGAGGAAACTTCTCATAAAAGCATTTGATTAGTTACAACAACATCTACATAGCTAGGGATTGCAATACCGGTATATCGGGATACCGAATACCGGTATTTTGAGCCATTTGTACAATATTGTAATACCGGTATTCACAAGTTCAATACTTTTTTCGGTATTTACTAGAAATTTACAATTCTTATCTGTAAATTCTTATTCAGAATTCTTATCTGAAAACTAGAAATCATATCTATGAAAACAAGGTTGTAGTTGTGAAAATGAAAACTGTTTAATATTTCGATATTTTTAAATTGGTGAGTTTGTTATTCACATTGTGTTTTTGCATATCATACTTGAGTTCAAAATGTTTTTCAGATTTATTATATATATATACTCATAAATGATACCTCATAATAATGAATACGAATAACTTTAAAGAACATAAAAAATCAGTTGATAATACTTCGGTTTGGTTTCATTATTTATATGATGTAAAAAAATATGGTGGCACAATGTAAAAAATGTTCAACAGTTATTAAAGTGGACTCCATTATTACAAGTGGACTCCATACACATTTAAAAACGAAACATGTTACAAATTTGATAAGCGGGAAGAATCTAATTGCGATGAAGACACAAACATTTCCAAAAAAATTTTTTGATATTTACATTCTCTAATAAGACTATCTTACTTTTTTGGAACAATTATCAGTATCCATTGGGTTAGGCTGTGGAATGATTGGAGGTATATGAAAATAATATCATTAAATGAGGGGAAATACCAAAAGTTTTCTTTCTTTTCTAAAAATTCTACTACCGGTATTAAAACTGAATGCATCTATTTATATGATCAAAAAGTACATCACATCATTTAGATCTTAATATCCCGGTATTAAGATCTAAAAATACCGAATACCGGTATTGAACTTTTGGTCCGATATTGCAATCCCTAGTTTCAATACGCCTAGTTCTCTACGCCAGGGAACATTACATAGATTTGGGATGGCATTCTTCAGGACTTTTGGGAAACCTATATAACCGTGTTTCCCAAAAGTCCTGGAAGAATGCCATCCAATATGTAATGTTCCCAGGCGTAGAGCAGTCGCTCATTTCCGACTAGCCACCGGACATGACTGCCTGCGTAAACATCTTTACAGACTCAAAATTGTTCCTTCTCCAATATGCCCTCTGTGCATCTCTGGAGAGGCTATGGACTCCACGCATCTACTACACTGTCCTGATCTGAGCAAGACTTTTCTCGCCGAGCGATATTGGGAGGCTACAGATATGTTAGATTAATGAACTCTGTCGCAGCATGTTTTGTTGTTTTCTCTGTTATTTTTATTTTTCGTTGTTCTGTAACTGTTCATAATCTGCCATTGGAAATAAAAAAATAAAAAAAGTTTCAATGCAGCTGAAAAAGTAATTGCTTTCCGATTTTCAGTCATAAGTTCCACTTCAACCTGAACGCCACCAAGAGGAGCAGTGAGATCACTGTGGGAGGACACACGGCGTGGTTTCCGAAGTTCCCTCTCCCCACTTCGCCCTCGGTCCAGATCGCCGTTCACCCCCTTACTTCCTTCCCAGCCCCTACATCATGGGCAGTGGGTACCAGGGAGGAAGGCCTACGAGCTGCGCGTCCTCATGGTGAGTACATCACGCTCATTACCTATTCAACAGATGTACAGGTTTTTAAACTCATGTTTGTGAAAATTGCAACACCATGAAGGAATCGTCATAATTGAATGAAATTTGATACACAGTTGAGTAGTAGTGGTACAAATAAATGATTAAATGTTCAAAGCAAAACAAATAATAACAAGAGATCGGAATCAGTATTTTTTGTATACACCACGCGCCGAAATAAGTGCTGCTACACGACGTGGCATGGAGTCAAACAAATTTTGAATGTCTGCCTGAGGAAGAGCATTCCATATTGTTTGTATGCGCACCCAAAGTTCGTCTGCAGAAGCAACAGGACGAGGATCACGAGCGAGACGTCGACCAACGAAATCCCACACATGTTCAATCGGCGACATATCCGAGTAATACGCAGACCAGGAAGAAGCTGTACCTGCCGCGTTGCAAAGAAGGATTGAACAGTCCTAGCGATATGAGGGCGGGTATTGTCCTGTTGAAATACAGCGCCTGGCAAGCTTTGAAGGAAGGGAACAGCTTGGGGCTGTAGAACTTCACTGATGTACCGGTTGCTGTTCATATTGCCCACAATTCTTAGCCCCAGTGAGATCGTCCATGATATGCTATGGCACCCCAGACCATAATTCCGGATGTTCGTCCACTGTGGCGTTCGATAATGCACTCCGGAAGGTGGGTTCACCGCCATAGCGTCTGACACGAATGCGGCCATTATGGTACCGCAAACAAATTAAAGCGGGATTCGTCAAAAAGCACGACATGCTGCCAATCAGGCACGCCAGTCTCTATGCTGAGCGGCCCATTGTAGTCGCAGGCGGCGATGGCTTAGCGTGAGAGGGATCCTGTATAAAGGAGTTCTTGCTCGCAGTCCACGCTACACAGACGTCTACGAATTGATGAAGCCCACAATGAAACACCTGTAGCTATTGACCACTGTGCTGCCAATTCTCTAGAAGAAGCTGTACGGTCCGTCAGCGCCATGCGGACCAGGTGTCTATCATCACGAGCTGATGTCACATTTCGGGGTCCACTCCGGATTTCCGAGTTGTCCGACACTCGTCCGTCCACGGCTTCAAAGACGTATCACTATGCTGCTGTTACGCTGCACACGAGCGCTACTACACGATAACAATCCAGCTTTACGAAGGCCGATGATTCTCCCCCGTTCAAACTCTATAAGTTGTTCAAATCTCGCTCTCTTTCGTCGAAGAGGAATAAGTAACGATTGAGCTAACGTTTACCACTAGCAGATAACCACCGATAACCATACAGCCGTCTATTTATTCGGATACATCCGCTGTTCAGAGGGCGCTGCTCAGCATACGCATGCGCTAAGGATTTGAAATTCTAATCATTTGCATATCATGCGCTAATTTGCATTTCCTGAAAATTTCAGCTCACTCGCGTAAGTCCTTCATGGTGTTGCAATTTTCACAAACATGAGTTTATATTTATATGTAGACTTCTCTACCATTTTAACAAATATATAACGGTTGGAGGGTTGTCTAAGAGATGTTTTCCAAACACATTAAAGAAACGGGATGCTTCTTTTAACAACATCTAATTACACTATTATACAGCGATATTTACATTAGCTATTAAACAATCACAATCATAGTCTCTCGCTGATTGAAGCAGCCCGCCTCAGTCTCGTCTCCTCTCGTCGTCGGCCAGCGTTCTTCTCCCGCGCACATCTACGGGGTGTCTCTCCTTCTCCCACGGGCAGAGTTCAAAGTCGAATACTGCCACTACGTGGCAAAAGGTTTGTGTAGAAGACACATAGTCCGTGATGCGTCGCCAGCTGATGAATAGCACACAAACAAATCCTACATATATGTAGACTTCTCTACCAGTCTAACAAATTTACGGCCGGGGAGGGGGGTGCCTAGGGAATGTTTTCCAAACAAAATAAAGAACAGGGTGTTTCTTTTAATAAAAACATTTAATTACACGCTATTATACAGTGATATTTACATTAGTTATTAATTAGTTGAGAACATCTCTGGCTGCGTGCTGCAGCCTAGTTACCGTCTCGCCTCCTCTCTCGTTGTCGGCCAGCGTCCTTCTCCCTCTCTTCATCTACGGGGCTTAGATCCCCTTCTCCTGGGGTCAGAGTTCAAAGTTGAATACTCCCCACATTGTAAACAGACTCTGTCAAAGACAAGCAACCGTGATATGTCGCCGACTGCTGATTAGCACACAAACAAATCCTATATATATATATGAATGTATGAATATGCACTCATACATACATATGTAAATGTATATATTTACAGGTACGGAAATACCGTAGCTTTATAAGGTATCCTTTACTAATATGGCTCTGGACCGCCTTTGGCATGTAATACAGCTAATAGGATTCGCCTAGGAATCAAATCATACAAGTGCTGAATAGTGTTTAGAAGAATATTGAACCCTTCTTTATGGATATATTGGGAACGTTCCCAGAGAGATGTCGCAGGAGGATATCGATTCCAGATTGATCGCTCTAAAATAGGTCATAACGGTCCGATGATGTTGAGATCAGGAGATTGTGAAGACCAAGGTATATTTATCATTTCCTTCCCTGTATTTATCAAACCACGATTGCAAGGTCTCGCTGCAGGAAGAGGACATTATCCTGCTGGAAAATGCTATCCCTTGCAGGAAACATCACCTTGAAGTTGAGTTGAACCTTGAGTTTACATCATGAGACGGATCTGGTCTCCTAAAACTTCTCTCAGTTATCCTTCCTTTCAGAGTTATGTATTTTCCAGCAGAAAACCACAAAAATGGCGACCCATACCATAACAGATTCACCTCCATGCTTGACAATTGGAAGGAGACAATCACGATCATAAACTTGATAAAACGTTCTCCAAACGTTTACCCGTCCAGTTCTGGTTAAGAGGTTAAAAACTTGAATCGGCGCGCGCTTTGAAGACCATCCATTTTAGCATGCATCGAATCCTCGACGTTTCTATTGAGGATTGGAAGCGTTGGCATAAGTGCATTGCGTCGGTAGGGGATTACTTTGAAGGCGATGAAGTTAATTTGGAAGAATAAATATAAATTGGTCTTACTTTTTGGGCACAATAGTATAATAGTTCTTTAATTTTGCAACTGAATATTGATGATTTATTGTTCTAAAGATCTACTATTGTTCTACAAAGATGTTGACTTCCAAATTGGTAGGTAGGACATTGATTCATACTAAGACCAAACACGTAGATATGCAAATGCTAACGCCCAACACGCATTGGAAAGAATTTTACTTTAATTTGAGTTTTTTTAAATGTCAACTCGTCACTTGGTTGCTTGATCATCCATTAATATTTAACTAGGTGAATCAATTTAAAAATTTGATTAATTCGTTCAGAAATTAAGATTTAATTTGTAAGATTATTGATTATTGGAATTTTACCGATGGTCTCTCCACCAGGAAGAGACGCATCTTTTTACGTGATTTTATTTTGAGCCCTTATTATAAAATTATCTGTATAGATAGTCTCCATACGTTTCCAATAGATAATCCCCTATAGGACTTCGTGGACTTTTTCATTTTCCCTCGAAGCTATGAGTTCTAATATACGGTGCTTTTGTCACTTTTTTCTGTATACCAACTGAAAGAAGGACTCTCTAAGGCACAGGAAAGGAAAGAAGGCACTCTAGGAGGTATTCGAAATAGAGGTGGTGGGAGGCACACGGATATTGCTTCCAAATTGGCAGGTGGACATTGATTCACAGACCAAACACAAGTAGCAATGCAAATGCTAATGACCAACCCACATTGGAAAGAATTTTACTTAATTTGAATTTTTTTTAAATGTCAGCTAGTCACTGGGTTGCTTGCTCACCCATTAATATTTAATTAGTTGAATTAATTTAAAAATTCAAAAAACTAGAATTTAAACTAGAAATTAAGCTTTAATTTGCAAGATATTTGTTGTAATTTCACCGATGGTCTCTCCACCAGGAAGAGACGCATCTTCTGCCAAGTCCCTACCAAACCAACTGCACAGACTACCTGAAAGCGTGGAGAGAACGTGGAGGAAAAGGTCCCGTTAATCAGTTAGTAAGTTGTTAACATTTTTAATAAAAATATTTCTTTTGTAATAGTTTGCTTCTAATCGTGTTTTTTATCTTCTAATTCCATTACGATGAGCAATTTCTACTTTTGCTTGCGTGAATTTTTTTTTTTCTTTTCATTTGAAGAATGTTCTTATCTGCTTGTTTGTCGATAATAAAAAGAAGGGTCAGAAATCATGGAACGCAATCTAAACAAACCCTGGTCCAAGCTAATCATCTTATCAAATCTTGAAGGTCGAGAATCTATTTTATCATCATTGAAAATGGGACAGTAAGATAATACTAAGATATGGGATAAGATAATAAGATAAGATAAGATATGGAATATGATTATGGGATAGTAAGATAATAAATTGTTTTTAAGTTCCTTTAAATACTCCTCTTTTTTGTTTTGAGACCCCATAATTTTTAATATTGATCAAATATAATTATAGAATATTTGTGTGCTCTTTTTAATGCTATATCCCTACTCCTTCCAAATTAGTGTTAATTATTTATAAGAAACCAATAAAAAATATTTATGGGAACTTTTATTTTATAACAATGTTATGGCATGATTGATGTATTTCATATAATTACATCGATTCAATGTTAAAGTAACAAGTTCTAGTTTTGAGAGACCTTTTGACCTTCTATGCTGTATAGCATAGATAAAAAATATATGAAATATAAGAGTTAATTTAGATAACAAAACCATCAGCAATACAAACTTCCGCCTACAAGGTGCTGTTTTTAAATTGGGTTCAAGTTCATGAACTGACAGTTGGCATCAAATGAAGGAAAAAATTGTCAAGTGGTGATGTAGAGCGTAGCCGATAAAAAAGACAACAATAAATAATAAAAAACTATTACACATTTGCAGCTGACGAATGTCTGCCACAGTGACGACGATTCACGCTACGAGATTCTCCAGTATCTCCCGAGATATCTCGTAGAAGACTGATTTAAAAGACAGCAATAAATTTAAAAAATAATTATTCTTCAGAAGGAATACAACACAGTTTGTGATGCAGAATTCAATGCCAAAGAGAAGACGAAAAGTAACTATTATAGGAAATGCGGTGGCGAAAGTCTTCCCGCAAACGATAATGATGGAGGAAGAATGTCGGGGAGCTTAATTAGTAGTAGGATGTGCTTTGTAGATACCAAAGTCAAAAGACACATTTGCCGCTGATGAATGTCTGCAATAGTGACGACGATCGACGCTACCAGATTCTCCAGTGTCTCCCCAGGCATCTTGTAGACGACAGATTTAAGGTGTGTTTAATAGAGAAAGACGCATGGAGGTTAATAAACATTTCGTTCATATCTTGGGATATGTAGCATCGAGGTGATTATGTAGCATGATGGAAAAAGGAGTTGGTGTGCTATCATGCATGAACCACATGTTCTGCTTCACTTTGACAGGCATATCCAACATAAGCTATTTTCATGTTTTTCACAGAATTCAATGAGGTTTCGATAAACGTTCTCTGGCAATTTTTTGTTTCTCTAATTACCTACTATCACCCCTGGGTTTGTCGTCACTTCAAGGCAACATCCTTTGTAGATGTTTTTCATAAACTCTTTGACAAATTAGAGGTGACAGTATCCATTTAAAAAGAACAATATTTACTATCGGACCTAGAACCACATTCCACTCTGAGTATTTGAAAAGTATGAAACTGGAAAATTAAGATTCTACAAAGGAAAGTAAAATGAATCAACGATTTGATGCGGTGGTTAATTTCTTTATTTAAATCAGAGAAAGACTCAAAATTAATTCTCAAAGTTATGTTGCATAATACACATTGGTGAATGAAAGATTAGCGCCCTCCTTCATTGTGTCGTGCATATCCTCTCCAAGAAGAGATCTTCACTTATAGACGTCGACGCTGATTCTTTCGATGAAATATCTGCACAGTAAATGTTTAACAATGATGTTCTGGACATATACCATTTGTCGTCTATGTTGGACGATTGGACAGACACAGTGTTGGGAAGAGTTCTCGTGATGGACACATAGTATTTACCAAATACAAGAAACGTAATTGTCGTTGATGAGTCTACCGCAATGACGATGATCCACGCTACGAGATTCTCCAGTTTCTCCCGAGGTATCTCGTAGAAGACTAATTTAAGGTGCTCTAACAAGAGAAAAAGGCATGGAGAGAAATCAACATTCAGTTCACTTCCCGGAATGTGTAGCATGGAGGTGATTAAGTATTATGATGCGAAAATGAGATGGAGTTCCACCATGCATGAACCACATGTTTTGTTGTTTTTTAATCGTCACATCAAGTAAAAGATATTTTCGAGATTTTCACAGACTGAATGTAATTTAGATAGACGTTCTCTGGTAATTTTTTTTCTCTAACTACCTACTATTATTCCCCCCCCTCCCAAAGTTGGTCGTCACTTGAAAGTAATACATTTTTACAGGTTGTTCATAAACTGTGTGACAAAAATAAAAGACATTATAGTATCCATTAAACAAACACTATTTACTATGGGACCGCACACTATGGGACCGCTGAATATCTGAAAAAGTATAAAACGGGATGACTGAAATTCAACAAAGGAATCAATCGGAGAAAGACTCAAAATCAATAGTTCTGTTGCGCAATATACATTGATGAATGAAATTGAAATACTAGAGCCCTCCCTCAAAGATTCATTGTGTCGTCTATATCCTCTGCGCGAAGAGATTTTCTGTAGCTGTAGATGCTGCTTCTTGTCAATGGAATCTCTGTACAATAAATGTTTAACAATGATGTTCTGGACATATGCAATGTGCCGCCTATGGCGACCGCGATTGAACAGACACAGCGTTGGGAAGAGTTCTCGTGACTGACACATAGTATTTCTCGACGAAGTATGGGAATATAGTAAATACATGTTTGTGAAAATTGCAACACCATGAAGGAATCGTCATAATTGAATGAAATTTGATACACAGTTGAGTGGTAGTGGTACAAATAAATGATTAAATGTTCAAAGCAAACAAACAATAACAAGAGATCGGAATCAGTATTTTGTGTAGACACCACGCGCCGCAATAAGTGATGCTACACGACGTGGAATGGAGTCAAACAAATTTTGAATGTCTGCCTGAGGAAAAGCATTCCATATTGTTTGTATGCGCCCCCAAGTTCGTCTGCAGAAGCAACAGGACGAGGATCACGAGCGAGACGCCGACCAACGAAATCCCACGCATGTTCAATCGGCGATATATCCGGGGAATACGCAGTCCAATGAAGAAGCTGTACCTGCCGCGTTGCAAAGAAGGATTGAACAGTCCTAGCGATATGAGGGCGGGCATTGTCCTGTTGAAATACAGCGCCTGGCAAGCTTTGAAGGAAGGGAACAGCTTAAGGCTGTAGAACTTCACTGATGTACCGGTTGCTGTTCAGATTGACCACAATTCTTAGCAATTGAGATCGTCCATGATATGCTATTGCACCCGAGACCATAATTCCGGGTGTTCGTCCACTGTGGCGTTCGATAATGCACTCCAGAAGGTGGCGTTCACCGACATAGCATCTGACACGAATGCAGACATCCTGGTACCACAAATTTATAGAAAAGAAAGTAAGTAAGGTGAGTTTGATTCCGTTTTAATTTTCCTGTTTCTCCTCTGTACATTGAGGTACACTCATGTCCATAAATTAAGGATAATGAAGTTCAGGCAAAGAAAGAGACAGAAGCAAAACAAATTTGACTTATTTGTAAAGTCTATTTATTAAACAAAAGGTAAAGAGCAAAAAGATGCTATATGTTTGACATAATTAATAAAAATTGCGATTTTTTACTCCCTGGAGCAAATTTCAAAAAAAGAACCTATTTACAAAAAACAGTATAACATGGTTAGTATGATGGTTAATATGGAGTATGTCTCCCGGACGATGCAATACAGGCCAACAACAACGCCTAGGCATGCTGAGTATCAAATTATCAATCTGATCTTGGGGAATATTACACCACTCATCAAGCAATGCCCTCCGAAGTTCCGGTTGGCAGGTGGGAGGAGGTTGACGGGCTGCAATTCGTCGGCCAAGCATATCCCACACATGCTCTATTGGATTCAAGTCCGGTGAGTATGCTGACAAATCCATACGGGTGATATCCTCCAATTGAAGGCATTCGTCTACAATGTTTACACGGTGAGGACGGGAGTTGTCATCCATAAACAGAAATTCAGCACCCATGGCGCCCCGAAACAAACGTACGTGTTGTTCCAGAATGACATCCCGATAGATGTGGCCTGTCATCGTTACATTCTGAACATGCAGGTCAGTTCTGGAACCAAGAATAATTCCTCCCCAAACGAGCCATTCTGCACCACCGTAACGGTGTTGTTCAATTGTGTTCTCTTGGTGGTAACGGGTACCTGTCTCTCTCCATATGAAAGTCCGGCGAGAATCAGACTGCAAACTAAACCTGGACTCGTCGGAAAACATCACACAAGACCACTGTTGCGGTGTCCACAATGCATGCTCTCTACTCCAGGTTAATTGCAAGCGACAGTGAGTTGCGGTAAGTGGAACACATCTGACAGGCCTACGAGCATATGAAACTGTCGTACCGGTAGCTGAAGAGAGCTGACGAGACAGGTCTGATGCTGTGCTCCGTCTGTTTCTTTTGGCAGTAACTGCTAAATACCGGTCCTCATTCGGCGTTGTAACTCGGAGGTGACCTGTGCTGTAACATCTACTCACATCACCATCATCTTGGAATCATTGCCAAAGCCTGGAGATGACACGCTGGGTGATTTCAAGTTCCTCGGATACTTCCAGCTGGGTACGTCCACATTCCAGTCGTCCGATAATTCTACCACGTAAAAAAATCCTCCAAATACTTCCTTTGTGCCATAACTATGCGGTTATTGCACTGAAAGGCTTTTAAAGCGCTTGTGAACAATTTTACTTCTTTGCCCCCATTCCTTATATACCCCTCTCTTATACTCGTCATTGTGACGTACTATCCGCGCCATCTGGTGGTTTCCTGTAATTTGCATATTCTTCTTCAAGATGTGTGTGATAATTCTACAGGTGAAATTTTTATTTTAGAGTTCAATTTCTGTGTGATTCTGAATTATCCTTAATTTATGGACATGAGTGTAGTTACAATTTTAAACATACCCGTAACGTAACTCTTCCCAACGCTCTGTCTGTTCAAACGCAGGTCGTATAGACGACACATTGCATATGTCCAGAACATCATTGTTAAAAATTTACTGTACAGAGATTTCCTCGAAAGAATCAGCATCGACGTCTAAGCGAAGATCTCTTCTTGGAGAGGATATAGATGACGCAATGAGTCTTTGAGGGAGGGCGCTAATCTCTCATTCACCATGTGTATGTGTATTGTGGAACTTTGAGAATTAATTTTGAGTATTTCTCCGATTTAAATAAATGGATTAACGACCATATAATTTCGTTGATTCGTTTTACTTGTTAATTTTAGTGCCTTAGATTTTTTTAACATGTGAAAGTTCAGAAATTGAACCCAAAAGAACAAACCTGACACTTCAGAGAGACTCGACTTCTTACAGTTTCGACTCCTCACAGCTCTTTCCCCTGGAGACAGTGACCTTTGTATGGAATATGTAGCTATCGTTTCTCTTCGCAGGGAGTGGTGCAGGAGTGCCGAGTGACGAAGTACAGCGAACTGTGGGGGTGCGTGCCCCTTAATGTGGACTACCCCACACGGAAAACATCTGTGGAAACAACGTCAAAACGAATGGTAAGAATCCCCTTGGATGGGATAAAAATATCAAAGGCAGAATATTGAGGTGTTATTTGTTATTTAATGCTCGATATAGTATTAGGAAGACCAATTCTGTTGAGGATTTTTTTTTTTTTCAGTTACTGTTCCTGTCCAAGACTGTATGATGTTGGCCGACAGTTACAACCAGCCATGCGAGTAAGTGTCGTATATAAATAATAATGTAGGTTTATTATGTTGCATGTACACCACTTTTTCTCCATTTCCTACCCTCCGATTCCCAAATCCCGTGGTTTCACTGACCCTGCATCACATTTTCTCATAACTCCAGCTCCTGACTTTTTCGTCACCATTGTCTAAATGAATATTTTCATCGAACTGTTTCGATTTGAGGTTGCTAAATCTACTAACCAAAACTTTAATTATTTATGTTGACTGCCACTCTACTTCTTATCTCTTTACGACAGTGATTGGGCGGAAAGGACATCTTATATGAATTAATTGATTGTACGGAAATTTTATGTTAATTAAAAAGGTCATCGAAATTTGACTTTGCTGGAAAAAAATGGATGACGGCTACGATTAACCATGGATTCTAAGCCAAGGTTTTCCTCAAGGAGTAAGTGAGAAAAAAATCTTCTCTTGGACTGTATGTCCAGCATACATGGTGCCTTCTAGCTTAGTGGTCGGTGTAATATTTTTAATTGGGGATGTATTTTTTATATCTCCAATTAAAAATATTAATCACTCTATGATACGATTATACGATTACACAATTTGATGCGATTATACAAGGATTATCATCGATTATGAATAACAAATGTAATTAGGGGGACAGTGGCATGGAAAGGACCTGCAAGAAAGAAAACAGTCATGAAAGTTTGACATTTTTTGATGTCAAAATAATAATATGTAAATTCCACTGCATTAAATTATCAGTTTCCAAAGCTCACTTTTGCTTCTTTTCAGCTCTCTGTCCTACGAGACCGACAAAGAGGAGGTGGACATAACTTTGATTCACTTTGTGGTAAGTGCGGGTGCTCAAAATGAGCCAGCCATTTGTAATATATTCATGTATATCTCGTAACGAAACCTTTTCAGATGTTAAGATTTCTTCTAAAAATAAAGAAATGAATATTCCTTTGTTTAAAAATATATAAACAAATTAGTGAGTAATAAATAATTTAATTACCTACTATCACCCTACTATAGTGGTAGCACGTTGGATTTGGAATACGCATCACAAAATCCTATTCGCTCTCCGTTTCACGAATACATAATCTCTTTTTGTATGAAGTATAGTTATTTTTAAAGTGACTATGTATGCTGCTATTCATTGGTTTAAGAAATTACTCAACTTGTTGAAGGCTTCATACTAATAACACCACTTCGATAATCTGATGTTTGTCGTGTCCCGAAAATCGGAATAAACAATCGTAGCCGTGGTAGCACCCTGCCCTCCTGTAATCCATTCCAATGGAGGATTTTACAGCCTGCCGATTTAGCGCGCCCATGCTCGACGTAGACATGAGACCTTTCATCTCAATTTTTCCTTAAGACTCCGTTCAACCATCCACTCCACGCATTCCAACGTCAGTAGAAGACCTTTCTCCTATGATAATTCGTAACTCGATTTGTCTTGCCGTCATAGTCATTATCATAATTATCCTGAATTGAATTCCTGAAAATGTCTGCATGTTTTGATGGACACTTAATGAATATAAAGTATCGACTGAATCATTAAAATATTTGCAATTCATTAAAAATCGCTTTTTAACTACTTTTAAAATATATGGTTTCTTTTTCTAAAGATAGCGAAAAATACGAAGAATTCTTCAACCATTCCTTATGGGATCTCTATTAATCGCATACACATTGGTTTTAGAATATGAATCATAAAATCCTGTTCGTTCTCCGTTTCCCGAATACGTAATCTTATTTCGTATGAAGTATAGTTATTTTTAATATAATAGAGTTCCTTTGGACAGATTTTTGATGCCTAAAACCCTCCTTTCATTTAAGCTACTGTGAATCGGCTTAAGAAACTATTTAACTTGTTGAATGTTTCAAACTAATAACATCACTTATGTAATATGGTGTTCGTTTCTTTGTGCCCTGAAAAATAATGGATAGTTGCATCCTACTAAGGTGGCAGCACGTTGATTTTGGAATACGCATCACAAAATCCTATTCGTTCTCCGTTTCACGAATAAATCATCTCATTTTATATGAAATTTAATTATTTTTAAATGACTATGAATGCTACTACGCATTGGTTTAAGAAATTACTCAACTTGTTGAATGCTTCAAATTAATGACACCATTTCGGTAATCTGATGTTTTTTCTTTGTGTCCCGAAAATCGGAAAGAACAATCGTTTTCATTTTTCTTTTGAATGTTTTTAAAGATTTAAATTTATAATGTTGGATGAATACATTTTCTCCCTTTATAAATGTTATATATAATCTTACTACGTACTTAATCTTATTTCGTATGAAGTATAGTTATTTTTAAGCTAACGGATTTTACTTGGACACGTTTGATACCTAAAACCCTCCTTAAATTTATGCTACTATGCATCGACTGAAGAAACTACTGAACATGTTGAATGCTTCAAACTAATAACACCACTTTTTTTGTAATCTTGTGTTCATTTCTTTGTGCCCTAAAAGTAGTGGATGGTAACAGGGCCGGATTTAGGTGCAAAGAGGCCCTAGGCTATTCCACTTATAAGGCCCTTTCACCTCCCATTTTTAAATTTGTAAATTACATGAGAGATAATAATATACATCATTTCTGTGATATATATATATCAATATGTTAAATAAGCTGTGATTGGTACTAATCTTTTTTAAAAAATGTGCACGGATAAAAAATAAAATAAAAGTCGAGAACACTTATTTGGACATTTATTCTCAGGCTCTCTCATTTGTAACAATAACTAATCAAACATAACACACGACATTTACAAAGAAACAAAATTCAAATAATAAAAGTATTTGACTACGAAAATAAAATATGCCGAACGCGTTGATCTTAACCAATACATTTTTATGTTTGTTTATTAGTCCTATGTGTAGAATTTCTCCTTATTTTCGATTCAGTGTTTTAGCGTTTACTGTTTTTAGAATAGTGTCATTCTAATTTTGTTAACAATTTGAATGTAGGCCCCTCTTGATCTTGAGACCCTAGGCTGAAACCTATTTTGCCTATAGGAAAATTCAGGCCTGGATGGTATCCCCCTGGGATGGTGGTACCCTGCCCTCCTCTCATAAAATCCAATGGAAGAACTTTCCAGCTTAACCGATCCAGCTTGCCCATGCTCAGCGTAGACAGGAGAACTTTCATCTCAATTTTTCCTAAGGGCTCCGCTCAATCATACACTTGACATGCAACTCGATTTACACTCGACGTGGAACGATTTACACTTGATGCAACTCGACGTGTGACTCGATTTACACTCGACGTGCAACGATTTACACTCGATGCAACTCGACGTGGGACTCGATTTACACTCGAAGTGCAATTTCTATAATAATATTTTCCCCTGTTTCTTTTTATTGTTTTTGAAGATTTAAATATATAATATTAGACGAATACATTTTCTTTCTTTTTAAATGTTATAGATTACATATTAAATGCGATTGTTATGATTCATATTATATACGATTCTTATTTCTGTCTCTCTTTGCAGCAATCTAGGTTTTTACCATCTACTGAGGTAAGATGTACATTTTCTTTTCCACTGTAATTCAAATAGAAAAACAAGTAATATAAAAAAAAAAAAAAAAAATTTAAGTCAATTCCTACTTTTTTTTTCACTCTATTGCAGAAAGTCCTTTATAAACTATTTTCATTAATTTTTTTAAGTTTATCTGGCCCCCTGTATTGGTATATATATATGCAACTTAAATCTAAAAAAAAAAAAAAAAACTAAAATTAATTAATTGAATTTAATTACTGTATTAATATTTGAAAAAACTGTATTAACATTAAATGTCATCCACTACAAGTTCAAATACATTTTTTAAACTTGACTGAATGAATAAAAAGTATTTTATGAACGTTTGAAAATTTGAACAAGATATATATAGGGAGAGTGTGAACTAATAGTGGGAATTTAAAAAAATAAAGGTTATAATAAATAAGTAAATAAAATAAATAAGTAAATAAATTAAGTAAGTCATATTTAAAAAATGACTTATCTATTAAATCTATTCTAAGCCTTTAGATTATATTTCAAACTCAAAATGATGACAGAATATGGTACACTAAATGTTTTTTGCCTTTACGCACATCCGCTTATTGTATACAAATCACTTGTTAGCAAACTGTACTGTTTTTAACTATTCAGTGCAAAAAGATTTGCTCTAGAGCAGGAATGATTTATTTTGGTTTGGTTTGTCACTCTACGGTCATCTTGTGCACTCTTTAGGCTAAACAGATCAGGACCTACAGTTTAACGTGGATTCCGAACCATCAACAGACATCCATGCCACCGCCAGGATTCGAACCTGAAGCCTTCGGTACCAACGACCAGAGCACTAGCCAGTTGGCCATCAGGCCGCTAGTGCAGGGATGAGCAAACTACGGCGCGCCAGAAGGTTCTGTCCGGCCCGCGGATAGAATTTTAATTTGCCGTACAGAGGCAAATTAAAAGAAATATTTATTTACATATTTATCTCATTTTCTACTTTGATTAAATATATTTTTTGTCTTCCTTTTTTTCAAAGGACTGATGATTTTTTTACTTTCTCTATTTTTCTTCTACAAAACATTAATCGACGGAAATAGCAAGCACAGACAGCTTTCAATCGGTAAAGTGTTAAAAGCGGAAGTTCTTTGTTGGTTATAGCTGTAGATTGGCACCAATAGGTTTTACAAATCATTTTCGAAAGTAAGTTTCCTAAATTTAATACCTTATGCCCAGAAAATCAGTGCTATGTTTGCTTCATCTTATATATGTGAACAGGTGTTTTCAACTATGAACCTTAGAAAGAATTATTTCAGAAGTAGACTGACAGATGAGCATTTAGCCTCGTTCCTTAGAATCAGTACATCTCACTTCGAACCACAATATAAGGAACTTTTAAAATAGAATAATAGAACTTTTAGAATAGAACTTACAAAAAATGTTTAAACAGCAATTTCATTCATCTCATTAACATATTTAAAATTTAATAGTTGTATATTTTTTTTTAATTTTTAGAAAAATTTATCTTGGCCCACCAAACATTTTTTTTTTTTTTCTCGATTTTTGGCCAGCAACCGAAAAAGTTTGCCCATCCCTGCTCTAGTGTGTGCATTGCAGTCACTAATTTCAGAAAGGAAAGATTCGAAGATCGTGTGTAAACCTTTGCATGACTATTCAGTTTGCCTGATGGGAGTTGCCGAGCTTTCCTCCTTCACTCCATCCAATAGCAATTGTTGTTGTTGTTGTTGTTATCGTGTCCATGGATTTAAAATATAACTATCAAAAGTTAGATCAAGTCAAAAGTCTTCAGGATAGCGGCCGCTAGCAATGGCGCCGCTTCCTAAACAGGACTTCTCTTAAGTTGGCCTCGATTGGCACCATACCCAATTGAAAAACATGGGGAATGAGTGCTGGGCACTCTAGAATGTGCTTAGGTGTCAGGAAAGCGTTGCGGCAATTTCTGCAGGGGATGTATTCCCTGGTCTTGTCTGGGAGAATCTTCATCCCACTAGAATGATTAGTTCTGAGTCTGCTAATAACTGATGTCAGCTTCCTAGGACAGTTGAAGTCCGTGATGAGTGGCTTCTTAAAGTGATGAGGAATGAGTCGGCTTTTGGCAACTGCGTTAGCGTCTGTAAGTGTGATGGTAGTCCTGCGTTGATCATTGTCCCTGGCTTCTTTGGCTAAAGTGTCGCTCATTTGTTGCCCTCTATGTTGACATGTGCGGAAATCCATTGAAGATGACATGATTTGCCTCTACAGTGTAGAGTCTCTAGCAGAACATTCATCGCAGAAGATATGTTAGTATCCATAGCAATTTAATTAACCATAAAATTCACTCTTGATGGTAATGAGTTTTTCTCAATCTACCATGGACTGTTCGTAGTGTATTAAATGAAATATGAGTTTTTAATTACAAAAATAATAATACTAATAAATTTATAAATAAATTTTCTCAGAAATTGAAGACCTTTATGCTTGGTATCAATTATGGGTCGTCTAGAAATCGCTCAAGTGGAAAAGTGAACTGTGCTTGGAGACCGCAATTCGATTGGTCATGCTTATATTTTTCTTGACGTTTGTGACGATACGATTTGTTTTGACGACGATTTGTTTGTGACGATTTGTTTTGACGACGATTTGTTTGTGACGATTTGTTTTTCTTGACGATATTTAATGTGCGGAATTTTAATTTTTAATAGTAAAAAAATCTATTTCAATTACACATAGTAACAGAAGAAAAATGAGATGCAAAAACTTCACAAAAATTTTGGACGTTTGTTCTTGCAAGGACAATTAAGGCAAGGGAAGGGGTTTTCTGGGAGGTGCTTTTATACTACACGAAAATATAATGCACTTACCACATAGTATCATCATCCCTTTTGGATAATTAGTAGTGTACATTATGTGGAACTTAAGTTCATCGTTTCCCGTATCGATATTCAGACTGCTAGCACTACGACTACGACTACTACACCACACTACATCCCTGTGCCTTGAGCTGAGTTGCCCCTATACAGTTTGTGAAGGATGCGGGTGAGAAGAAGTCTGATTGGGCTCTGTAATGCTCTACGGTCGTACGAGACCGGGAAGTACTTAAAGGGGATTTCGAACCACTAAAAACGTCCTTGGCATTGCCGGAGTTCGAACCCGAAACATGTGGTACCGAGTACCAGACCGCTAGCTACTCGTCCATCAGGTAACCAGATAGTCAGACTACCTGGTGGGAGTTTTCCGGATATGGACCCACTCGACAGACTCCCCTAAAATTTTCCCAGAAAGCACTGCTCCACACATATAACCCGGCTGATAGGCTGTTTGCGGCATACATGAGCGAAACACGAGGCCCATATATGTTCAACAATAAAAATATCCACCAATATTATAAAAATACTGGCTTGATGGCCGAGTGTCTATCGCTCTGACGCTCGGTACCACAGGTTTCGGATTCGAGTCCCTGCAGTGGCATGGATAGTGAGTTCGGTTCGGAATCTCCTTTAAACCTTTAGTCCTCGTCTAATAGCATCATAGAGCAATGTCAGGGAAGTGTTACTCGCGTCCGCAGCATATCTTCAAGCTACATGCACCCCATAGGTGCTAAATGAGTAACACCGGTGCAGCGCTTGATTATGGCATAAAGATTAACTCTGTATTGCCAGCTGCAATAGAGTAACAAAAAAAAAAAAAAAAAAAAAAGTATTTATGCATGAATTGATGTATTTATATAAGATTTTCTTTTGTTTCAGGAAATAAGGACAAAAATTCAAGGAGTAAGTAAATTTAAAAGTATTGCTTCCTTTCTGAATTGCTGTTGAGTGATTCAGCGACATTTTTTAATGAAATTTTCCTTCTCCTCTTTAGCATGATTGCGCCAAAGAGAAAATGTGGAAACCAGAGTAAGTAAGATCTTTTCACTTCTTCCTTCTTATCATCTTTACTTTTTAGAGATGATCATTTTTTCAATCCGTACCAATACTTCCGCAGTACTAAAATTCTTCATTCCGTACATCACAGTGTACATCACGAAAATATAATAAACGTTTGTGATTGTCAAAAAAAAAAAATCACAGCAATAAATCGTACTGGCATAATCACAAATTTGAGAAGGATGTGCCGAAAGAGTTAAAGACGATTTGGACAAGGCCAGGGATGGGCAAACTTTTTCGGTAGCGGGTCAAATATCGAAAAAAAAAAAAAAAAAAAGTTTGGCGGGCCAAGATAAATTTTCTAAAACGCTTGGTCACCAAAGGCACACGAGTGGGATGTTTGCTGCGTAGCCCCATATCCAACAGTGTCCGCTGAACAGTGTGCTCCGACACTATTCTACTTGGCGCTGCATTGTATTGGGCTGTCAGCTGAGCCACTGTCTGGCTCCGGTTTTGCTTCACCATGCGAGACAGTCTCCGACGAACTTTTTCTTTGATAGCGTGGGGACGTCCAACACCATGTCGTCTACTGCTGGTTTCCCCGTCATTCATCCACTTTGCATAAGTACTAACAACTGTAGATCGCGAACAACCCACGAGTCGTGCAGTTTCGGAAACACTTGTTCCGAGCCTTCGAGACATTACAATCTGCCCTCTATCAAAGTCGCTTAGATCCGCAGCCTTTCCCATCACACACAGAAGTAAGTGAAAGAATGATTCTTCAGACTCTCCAACAGCAGTTAAATACCACTTCCACCTGATCACGTGCATTCTACGTCATCCAGACGAGTTCATTGCAAAATGTAGGGATGGTCATAATGTTTTGGCTCTTGAGTGTATAAGATGAAGCAAACTGAAGATGCAAGATGTAGTTATGTTTTGTAGAACAAAAATAGAGAAAGTATAAAGTTCATCAGTACTTTGAAAAAAAGGAAGAAAAAAAAATAATATTTCATCAAAGTAGAAAAGGAGTTGGATATATAATATATAAATATATATTTCTTTAAATTTGCCTCAGTCGGAGTTGGCCCATCCCTGGATTTGGATTAGGCAAAACCGATTTCTATTCAGAAAAGAGTACATAATCACATTTGTAACACCAATCCAGTTGGAATGGATTGTACTATTTTTTAATTGGCGATGCTGTTTTTGATTTATTTTTTTTTTCAGTACTTCAAATATTTAATTTATTTATTGTTTTTTATCAGTAACAAAAGAAAATAATTAATTTCAAACTCCTAGCCCAGTAGTTGTGTTTGCAGCTAACGAACAAGAAGCATTAGATTCGGAGAGCGGCCTGATGGCCAATGGCTAGCAATCTGGCCTTTGGTACCACAGGCTTCAGGTTCGAATCCTGGTCGTGGTATGGATGTTTGTGAGTGGTTCGGAATCCACTTTATACTGTAGCTCCCGGTCTAATTAGTCCAAACTCTGAGCAAAATGGCCGTAGAGGGACAAATCAAACCAGATTCAGTGTTATGAGAAAGTTTGATGTGGTAACTGTTTTCAGTAATTCAAAGACTTGATGGAGATTGTGACAATACCTCGCATTTTCATTTAATTGCCTGTTGAGATTTTCCACGTTTTCTGCTAAATTACATACAAATGAGCGTCAATTATCTCTAAATTCCTCATCCTTTCCGTATTGAAGCATGTATAAAAACCAGGAGGAGTTCCATACATTCTTATTGTAGCACTCATGGTATAATTCCATATAAAAGTACCCTTCTTGTATTCCCCTGCTTTGAAAAAGTTCTGGCTGTGGCATGGATGTTTGTTGGCGGAACGTGGATACGTTAAACTGTAGGATTAGGCTAAAGTATGCACAAAAGGACAGTAGAGCAACAAACCAAATACTAAATCCAACTCCTTTGAATTTATAATCATTTTATTATTTAAATGTCAGTAATATTTAAATGTAGTTTCAAATGTCAATGTAAACGAGTATTTTCTTCAATTTGTAAATTGTTTCATATCGTTTAATTAATTTATACTTTCAGATGTTCCGTCATAGACATTGAGATCCTGTTTGACAGATTCGAAATTACCAACTTGACATATAATCCGAAATTTGAGGTAATAAATTTATATAATACACATTTAATTTTTAGCATCAAAGTAGTGTAATCTTATTTTTCATCCCCACCATGCATTTTTCAGAAGTAGAAATGTATTTTTACTTTGAAACTTTGGTAACCAGAAAGCACCAGATAGTTGTTGTTGTCATGTCCCTTATGGAAGGAGGGTGCAGCTTCTGTTCTGATGTAGCACCCGTAGGTAGAAGTCTGATTTTGGCTCCGTGACGCTCTTACAGTCATAGGAGACCGGGACCTACGGCTTAAAGTGAATTTCGAACCACTACAAACATCCATGGTACCGCCGGGACTCGACCCCGAAACCTGTGGTACCGAGCGCCAGAGCTGTAGACACTCGGCCATTCAGGTCCTCCAGGTAGTTTTCAAAATAATAATGATATCAAGCTCAACTTTCGGCAAAATTGAGGATGAAAGGAAAAACATAAATGTCGGGAAAGAAAGAAAAAAAAACTATGTAGCCAGCCAAACGAACACTCACTCACCCATAGACCGACAGAAACCACTATCCATAGATAGTAGGTTCTATTTTTTAACCCTGGGATGCTGATGTCCGAGTATCTAGCGCTCTGGACTCGGTGTTACAGGTTTTAGGTTCGAGTCCCCGCGGTACCATGGATGTTTGTAGTAGTTCGAATCCACTTTAAGCCATAGATCCCGGTCTCGTACGACCGTAGAGCATCACGGATCCCAGTCTGACTTCTGTCACCCACATCATTCCCGAACTGTATAGGGTAACTCAGCTCTAGACACAGTGATGTGGTGTGGTGTAGTAGTAGTAGTAGTTGTGCAGTTTAGTGGGCTTAAATGGCCGAATGCGTAGCGCTCGGTGCCACAAATTTCGGGTTCGAGTCCCGGCGGTGCCATGAATGTTTGTTGTCGTTCGAAATCCACTTTAATCCGTTGGTCCTGGTCTGATATGACTGGAGCCCATTGAGACTTCTGTCACCCACATCATTCCCAAACTGTAAAGGGACAACTCGGCTCTAGACACAGTGATGTGGTTTTGTGTAGTAGTAGCATTGTTTAGATTTGCCTAGACGATAGAAGCCACTACCACTTCATGACATTGATTTTTATAGTTTCATTGTTTTTTTTACACAAAATAAAAGTCTTCACCTTAAAAGGCTGCAAAAATCAGGGTTTTAAAAAACAAATTTATCATCTTGATCATTTCATGCTAAAAAAAATAGGGCTAATTAAATGTAGGAGAACCCTGAATCTTCTTTGAAAGTAAGAAAAAACGATCCACTTTAAAATCCACTTAAACCATAGGTCCCGGTCTAACAGGATCGCAGAGCGTTGTGTCCTTAGCTTGTCTTCAAGCTACACACACCTCCTGCGTAGTGCTAAGTGAGTAACGTTGGTGCAGCGCTTGCCTTAAGACATAAAAAAGACAACTGTCTAAGTGTTTGCCAGCTGCATTAGAAAAAAAAAAATGTCGATAACGAAAATTTCAGAATTTTGTTTTTGTAATTGAAAACCATTGTCTAATTTTACTGAGCTCAAAATAGATTGAACTCGAGGGAAAAAAAAAAAGATTTTCTGTAAACGGCTTATCTTATGGATTAAGTAAATACAGTAATGTAGAATTTGCAACTTAGTACAATGTTGTTAGCACCATACATAAGGCAAATGACCTACGTATGATAGGAGAATTGTTATCTTGGAAATATTTTATCTATATATTTTCATCCCCGTTGTTAAACTTCTTTGTTTTCATTTCCTGATTCAACACTCAAATTTTTATATAAACTCCTGAATTTTTCCCCCCTAATTTTATGTAACATAATCTTTACAAATGGGTTTTAAAAAATGTGTGATTTTTATTCAATTCATACATTTATAAAAACAGTTTTTGCATAGCAAATTATTTTTTACAATTTTAAAGATGTAGTATTTGCACTTACTTAAAAGACATCCTGGTCCACTAAATTTGCTTTCATATATCTATATATATATATATCCTATAACTGAATTAACGGGTACCAAAATATAAGATTATGACCACCCTTAAAGCACATTAATATATTGTTATTATAAAAAAATAAATATGCATTCTAAGGTATTCATCATGGTAAATTATCGAAAGTTTTTATAATAATACCTGTATTTCTTTCCGATCATACTTTTTTAAAATCATTAAATAAGTCCAAAAAGTTTAATCTCTATCACTTATAGTAGTAAATTTTGTTATCTTATAAATTTTTTTCAATAACAAAAGGGTCAGCTGACCATATCTCTAGAAAATTCTTGGATTCCTCTCTCTTACTTTTAAAAGAAAACAGGTTTGTTCCTTCTCCGTTATCTACCGCCTATCGTGGTCGATGTCAACATTCCTTTTCTTAATTCTCATTGTTCGTAAACCAGCTACGGCCGACAAGCTGGCGTTTTTATCATGAGTGTTGGCTGTCCTGTCTATACCCCTCAAAAAATCCCCTTCTAGCAACAACCCTAATCGATTGTTGATTACTCTACCTACAGAGTTCCCAAGTTCAGTTCCCCCTCACTTTTCAATTGTATTAATACCTTCATTCCTTCAGTTTCACTGTCATCCACTTGGGTTGGTTAAATAAATTTTTTTATTTCCAATGGCAGATTATGAACAGTTATAGCAAAAAGAGAACAATGAGAAAAAAAAAAAACATACAACATACACAACAATATGTATATTTATTTAAGAAGATCTACCTCCCCGTGGTGCACCTGGTAACATTTTTAGTGGCTAAAAGATCTGCAACTTGGCATTATTGTTAGATCATTAATCTAACAATAATGCCAAGTTGCAGAATGCAGAAATGCAGAAATTTAAAACATTAAGGTGTGATTTAAGTTGTTTAAATAATTAGAAATTATAGCTAAAAAGATATTAAATAAATAAATTAAGATTTAATAAATAAATAAATATTTTTAATAAATACATTAAGATTTAATAAAGATTTTTTAAATAAATACAAAGTAAAAATACATTTGATAGCTAAGAGTATAAACGAGAAAAGAACGGTCTTTTGGTGTCACAGGTTTACGATCAGTCAAAGAATTTGCACAACGTAGTTAGCAGGGGTTGGTGGAGAAAGCTCTCCCGTAGAACCCTCCCCGAGGGTTGGAGGGACTATCTGTCGCTTTTATGTTATTTTTAGCAACTCAAAAACGGAGGAAGGTCAGACAAAGAAACTAATCTAATCTCCATCGTTTGACATTGGGGAGGGAGTCGAATTCTTGAGTGAGAATTGCTCGAGGTCTTTTTGTGAGCTTCGCTCAGCTGGGATTGCCTGAAGTAGTGCGTTTTGAATCTGAGGGCATTTTTCGAAAAAGGTTTTGCAATACGATTTAAAGTAGTCTAGGATGGGGTCTGTTTCCAGGTCATTCTGTATAATTTTCCTTCGAACAAACAAAGGAGTGTTTAGAAGTCGGTTTTTTTTTTTTTTTTTTTTCTAAAATGAACTTGATCAAACACAAAAACACTCAAATGTAACGAACGCCAACCTGCAACATCCATTACGATGTAAAAATACCCAAATTGAGATCGATTTGCAAAAGCTAAGTGAAAGAGTGGAGAAACAAATATCGCACTAGTGAAATAAATAGTTTTTAATTATTTCAATTTTTTTTTTTTTCGTTTATATTTATATATTTTTTATATTTCATTTTTAGTGTTATATATTTCTTTTACAATGTGTGTTTAGTATCATTAATATTATATAATCTATGTTTACATGTAAGAATAATAGTAAACACAATAATAATAACTCATTATATTTCAATTTTTCATTCCAAAAAAAAATGTCTATAGTGGGTCAATCTAATATGGGCATATATAATTGTATATAAGGCCCGCGGAGTTTTTATGCATTTCCAAAGGGGCCCGCAAGATGATTTGGTTGGCCATTCCTGGAATAGAGGGTGGTAACTCCCACAATGTGAACCTTAAAAATGATTTATTCCGAACCACCATTTTGGACGGAAGCAAATTTGGCCTATTAAACTTTTGTGTAGGGTGGTTCCCCTGCTGGTGATCCAGTTTAAAGACAGAAATTAAGGCATTAAATTACGCCTCACTAAAATTTATTCTAAAAGTTTGCTTTCAACACAATTATTTTCTACGTGACATTTATTCAGATAATTAAATTTTTAACTATGCGTTTCAGTGCAACGCAATCAACCAAGCAACGAGTATCACAAGTCAATGGAAGAAAGTCCCGGCGGATTTCCGAACTGTCCTGTCAATCTTCTCTGATTTAGCAGACTTCAGGCTCGAATCCTGACAGTGGCATGGATGTTTGTCAGTCGTTCGGAATCCACTTTAAACTCTAGGTCACGGTCTGTTTAGTCTATCATCTATACGTTTTAATGAAGCGCACATCAACCAAGCAACGAGTCACACAAGTCACTTTGAGAAAGACCAGGCGGGTTTCTGAACTGTCCTATCAATCTTCGAGCGGCCTGATGGCCAATTGGCTAGCGCTCTGGTCTTTGGTAACACAGGCTTCAGTTTCGAATCTTAGCGGTGGCATGGATGTTTGTTAGTCGTTGGGAATCCACTTTAAACTCTAGGTCATGGTCTGCTTAGCCCTCGTGTGCACAAGTTGACCGTAGAGCGACAAAACTAAACCAGGCAACTTCTGATATGGCAATATGATGTGCAAACAGGACCTTCAGTCTAGCTCTCAATGTGAGTTTCTTCGAGTTCTACAGTGGGACGCAGGTGGTTTGTCCCATTATCATCGGTGGCATTGCTACAGCTTTTCTGTGGTCACGATTATTTTCTCAAGCACCTTCACAGAATTAATAATAAATTCCACGTATCTGTGAAAATAATAAATAATAATAAATAAAATAATAAAATAAAAATAAATAAATAATAATAATAAAAGATCTCATTTCAGAAATTATACCCTTAGTAACTTTATCTTAATTTTCAACTATATGTTTCAGTGCAACGCACATCAACCAGTCTCACAAGTCAATGGGACGAAGACCAAGCGGGTTTCTGAACTGTCCCATCAATCTTCTCTGATTCAGTTCCTTTCTCTTTGCAGAGCCTGGAGCTGTTCAGCGTCATAGGAGGCTACATGGGCATGTGGCTGGGCATCTCTCTGGTGGCCGTCTACGACTTCATGGCCACCGCCCTGGGATGGGCACAGCGCTGGACAGTCAAGAGACGCAAGAGAATGAAGTCCAACAAGAAAGACTCCATCCAGGTCGCAGGGGCGCCCAGGAAAGTCTGGAATGAACAGAAATTACGCAACGGTATTACGACTGGTGACAGAACTGCACCAACTGATATTCTTACTCACTCACTCACTCTAATTCATGCGTGTGGAGCATTCTTTGGCAGGCTTCGCACTTGCAATTGGCAAAAGCATTGCAATTTGTTGTTCCATTGTTACAATGAATTACAAAAATCAAGATATAAAAGCATTCCACTTAGATACTAATATTACTACTAGACTAAGCCGATGGACTACATTTCACTCGCCACAAGCTTAAACTTTTAGTGTTTACGAAAATAATGTCAATATCTTGTAATCTAAATTCAATTGTATGTTTACATATTTGATAGAAGGGCTAATTAAAAAGAGTATTGAGAAAAAAGTCGTATAGACTTTTACGAAACGAAATTGAAAATGAATGAACGAACGAAAAAAGGAACACGTATTACAAAAATTGAAATAAAATTCTAAATACAACATCATACTTGCAATAAAATCATTGCACCTGTAGAGCAAACAGCCAAAGACTCGTAAAAGCATACCTTTTGTTGATTGCGTGTTGGGTTTCCTTAAGTTGTGGGGTGGCCTAATAGCCAATCGGCTAGCCCTCTGGCCTTTGGTACCACAGGCTTCAGGTTCGAAATCTGGCTGGTCATGAGTGTTTGTTAGGGGTTCGGAATCGGCGTTAAACTGTAGGTATCTATCTAATTAGCCTAAAGTCTGCAAAAAATTACCGTAGAGCTACAAACCAAACTAAATCAAATCAGTTGGTGGGGAATAAACATTCTTCCTATTTACAATCCTTCCTTTCTTCCTTATGTTGGGGTTATAAGAACCCCATCATCATCAGTGGCGCAACAGCCCCATGGTGGGCCAAGGCCGTGGCCATAGTCGCCTACTGGCATATTTCGAGACAGGAGATGCTTTCCTTTTTTACAGAGTAGATTGTCAGCCCAACGCTCTACAGTTATATTAGACCGGAACTCACGGTTTAAAGTGGATTCTGAATCACTACATGGCGCCGACGGGAATCGAACCCGAAACCTGTGGCACCGAGCGGCGTCTGAACGCTAATTACTCGGCCATCAGGTACCATAAGAATCTCAAGCCCGGAAAATCCTTTATGTAACGAATATCGAAAACTGTAAACAAAGTTGGATTCTGGTAAAAGCGAAGTTAATATCGAGCCCAGAAACGTAGGCAGTAAGATCTAAAAACACGAAAACTCCATTTGGTGCAATATTGCATGAGCGACTAAATCCTCAAAACTCACTGTCCTCTGAAAGGTGAAATTGAGTATTAACCCTCCAAGGGCCGAATTTTTTTCTCAATTATGAATACAAATTAGGTAACAGAAAATCAACAATTATAAACCTATATATGCAAAATAAAAAAAAAAAAAAAAATTATGTTTAAGAAATTTTGTTATAATTCACTTGGTAACTGTGAAGTAACAACAGCTTAAAATATTTGTACTTCTGTTAAATTCCGTAAAACAGTTTGTTCTTGCGTTAAACATAGAAGTAGCGCATTGTATTTGTAATATTTTATTTTATAACTCCTTTACACCCCGTATTTTTGCAGCGCAAAATTGGTCAATGTGCTACTGCATCTTCTTGCAGATATAATAAATCTAATAAAAATCTTCAGATCTATTACCACTAATGCGTCTAATTCTAATACCTCTTTATTTGTATGTGATTTTGTATCCAGATTAAGGGTATATGATATATAAATCTGAAAGTAAAAGAAAACACAAGCATTATCCAAAATACATTGAAATCTACCATAAATATACCATAATAGCTGAATATAACCTGGAAGTCACAATACTGTATCATATGCAAATAGTAACAAAATGATTATTTGAAATGCAAACAGATAAATTGTGACTGATTTATAAACACCTATTATGTAAATTTTTTCTATTTAGTAAATACCGACAGAAGCACAAATAATGTCAATTGCATAAGATGTTTTCTACCTGCAGACAACTTGCAAAGAATTTATTTTGGTATTTCATGTGGAGGATGCTGTCGGTAATCTCAATATTGTTATCTCTTAGACATTATATAATTAAGTAATATACGACGTCTTGTGTAAAAACTTAAATCATTTGGTAAAATATTGATATATTAGCATGAGACCTGAAAACTCCATGGCCCGTAGAGGGTTAAAATTTTTTTTAACAGAATATGAATGCATTGTCGTCTACAGAATGTGCACAAAATTTGAACTCAATGGTCTTTTATGAAATGTTTAAAGATTTTGAGCACAGCGCAACACATACCATGATTGAATTTAATAAAAGCTTATGAAAATTATTATTTGTTAAGTATTTTTTTGTAATGGTATAAGAACTGTAGATTTGTAAGAAATTTCATAATAATTTATTAACATAAGAATCTTTATTAAATCTTTATTGAATCTAAATTCACATTACCAGAATTAATTTATAAAGCCTCTATTCTCATAAGTTTGATTAAATACTAAGATAAAAATGAATTCCTACAAGAATACAATTAAATCAGATCTAAAATATAAAAAGAATTATTTATGAGATTTGTTTTTTTACATGACTAATAATGAAATCAAATAATGAAAAAGGTACTTAAAATTTCATGAACACTTGATCTGATGCTAGAATTCGACAAAGTTTTAAAAAAAAATCTTGCAGTAGAAAATGAATGGCTTTCACTCATTAAAAGGCTTAAAGGCATTGTTAAGCATATTTCATTAAAAAAAAAAAAAAAAACTGAAATAACTTCACATATATTTCATAAGCTACTTATGTGTCTACATTATACTTAACAATGCAAAGAGAACTTCATATTCCAATCCCTCAACGAATTTATATTGTGGTGTCCAAAAGTATCCGTATTGAGTTCCGGGTATAACTTTAATAAGAGAAGAGGGGGCGGAAGCAGCATTCTTTTTTACATTGTCATGAGTATAAGTTACACCATGAAAGTACTTTATGTGCACTGCAGCAAAAAATTCGAAAACATACGAATTAATCTGGTTCTGGAATTCCATATTACGGAGGCATTTCATTTCAAAAGGGGTATGGATTAGAAAGTGTTTCGAGCAGTCTTGCCATTTTTGATAAAAAAAAAAAAAAAAAAAAAAAAAGGTAGAAAAGAAGCATTAGTCAAAGGAACTAAAGTAAAATATGACATTTTATCTGGAAAAGACTTAAAATTCACTGCTAAAACCAGAAATAAAGAGGATGGTAAAAAATTAACATGTAAATTTGTGCAATCCATGATATGATAAAGAAGCTATAAAAGTTGGAAAAGGATTGAGAAAAGGATATCATAAATTATATAAAGTATAAGATAATTCAATGGCTAGGACACAGAGAAAAGACGACAGCAGAGGCACATAAAAGATTTTTAAGGGGAAGTTCCAGTGCTAAAGAAAAAAGGAAGGGTAAAAAAGAGATGGATTGATAAAGTGGAAAAAGATCTGAAGAACCTAAAGATCACAAATTGCAAAATCAAAGCTCGAGACTGGCGACTTTGGAGTCGTATTGTTAGGGAGGTCGTGGTCCAACATGGACTGTAGTGCAGGGTAGTCGGTTAGTTAGTTGAATTTCACATTTCTGGGAGTGGAGAAGATCACGAATAATTAAGTCAAACACAACTTTATGTGAAAGCAAAAACAATCTAAGCCATGCTCCGTGCTTGAAAAAAGAAGATAAAATTGAAATCGCACATTGCAGGCAACAGAGTTTGAGCTGCTCTTCTGGTTTCGATCGCTTCGAAGCAGCACACGGTTTCTCAATGGCATCGACAATTTCCTTAAAACATTTAAACACAGGCTTAACACCTTCGTAGTGACACTCCATCTCGTTTCTGAGAGTCGCTTATCTGTTACTTCAACATTTGTCAGAAGGATCATCCATCTGTGCGTGGAACCCGAGAAAAACATGTACAAGCTTTCTAAGGTCCCAAAAAAGTCATAAGGGAACTATTGTAAAAGTTTGTACTCCCCACAGATTAAAAATGGTTTGTTTTTATTACAAAGTATAAAAAGTGCTTTAGGATTAAGTTGTAAAATCTTTGCTTGAATTCTTTAATGCACTCCAGCTATTGTAGAAGCATTTTCATATCCTTCTTATCGGCACGTTTTATCTACTTCATCCTTTTCAATAACTTTTTAAAATACCTTCAGTTATTATTTATGAGTATATATATAATAAATATGAAAAATATTTTGAACTCTAAAGTATGATATGCAAATATAACGTGAAAACAATTTAAAAAATGTCGAAATATTACACATTTTCTTCTCAACTATAACCTTGTTTTTTACAGATAAGAATTTCTAGTTTTCAGATAAGAATTCACAAATAAGAATAAGAATTTCACAGACAAGAATTCTAAATTTCTAGTAAATACCGAAAAGCGATATTTAAACTTGTGAATACTCCCAAAATTGTACAAATGGCTCAAAATACCAGTATTCAGTATACCGGTATTGCAATCCCTAGTTGTGATCTAGTCGCCCAGTAGTTTCATGTACGCATTTAATTTTTATATTCATTCAGCTATTTTATTTATTTTCTACTAGTTGACAGATATATCACGCAGTAATTAATTTAAATCAAAATAATTTTCAAAATTCAAATTGAAAGACAACGAGCTTTATACTTTTTTTTGTTCTAATGCAGCTGGCAAACATTTAGACAGCTTGGTCTTGGATGCCTTAAGGCAAGCGCTGACCAGACGTTACTCACTTTGCATTACCCAGGGGGTGCGTGTAACTAGAAGATAAGCCACGGACGCGGAGTAACAATGCCCCCGCGACGCTCTACGATCTCCTATTAGGACCGGGACCTATGGTTTAAAAAGGATTCCGAACCACTACAAACATCCATTGCACCGCCGGGACTCGAACCCGAAACCAGTGGTACGGAGCGCCAGAGCGCTAGCCACTCTGCCATTCAGGCCCCACGAGCTTTATAGTTGTTTGATTATGATTTTTCGATCATCTTTACAGTGTAACTCAAAGCTACTAGTCATATCACGGATACTATTCAATTCCCCTTGTTCCATCATTTTGTTATGTAGAACTTTAAAGTTTGTTCGAAACTTTTTTTTTTTTTTTGCTATCATCTACTTGTTATTTTTCTGGAAATATATACATTTTATCATGTCTATATTTGTTAAAACAACAGATCCCTTCGGAGTCCTCAATGAACTATATTAAATGTTGCCATCTTAGAAATTTATAAAGCATTTGAAACTGAACTGAAGTGTAATCATTAGTGCAGCATACTTTGAAAGACTGTAAAGCGTCTATTTCTTTTCTTCTTCTACATATTCTAGTGAAGTTAGTAAAGCTGGTTTTTTAAGTTTTTAAGTAAGATTTTGTTTTTATATATGTATAAATGCTTCAAAAAATATAAATGAGATGCATGTGTAAAAATATAATTATATTCTATATTATACTTTTCTTCAGCTTATCACTCACTGCTAATTACTAAGTAATTAGAAAAAGAATTAGTGTTTCATTTGAAATTTTGTACTAGTTTCTATGAAGAATATTGAATTTTTGATTTATATTTATCAAATTTATTTATTTAAATGATTTAATGATTTTACTGTAATGAATAAATTCCTATAGGATTACGTCATTTTTGCTTTGATCATAATCAAAGGAAGATTGTAGCTATTTTTATTGTATTAGTTTTTTTAATAATAAACAAATTAGTGCTATTTTTTTTAATTTAAAAGCTGAAAGATTGTTAATTGCTTTTTTTGTTTATAAATTGTGGTTATTTTTCGTAACCCTAAATTGTTCTTACAAAGAGAATACTTAAAAATCAATACTTTCAAAATTAGTAAAAAAAAAATAAGAAAGTTAAAGTTACCTAGTTTGAAAATGTTATTATTGTGAACGAGAAAAAAATATTTGGTTTCTTAAAGTGTGTTTTAACAATAGTATGAAAAGAGTAATATAAAAAAAAAAATTTTTTTAAAGTCAATCCTACTTTTTTTCACTCTATTGCAGAAAGTCCTTTATAAATAATTTTCATTCATTTTTTTAAGTTTATCTGGCGCCATCTATTGGTAGATATATGCTACTTAAATAAAAAAAAAAAAAAAATTAATTAAATTTAATTTAATTTCTGAATTAATATTTGAAAAAACTGTATTAACATAAAGTGTCATCCACTGCAAGTCAAAAAAAAAAAAATTGAACTTGAGGGGATGAATAAAAAAGTATTTTATTAACAATTGAAAATTTGAACAAGATATATATAGGGAGAGTGTGAGTTAATAGAAGGAATTGAAAAAAAAGGGACTTATAAAAAAAACTTCAAGAATTTAAAGAAAAAAACAAGATTTAAAAATATTAAAGATGAATTCTAAAGAACCCCTAAAGAATTTCTTGATCAAAAATAATTTTTTTAAATAAAATTTTATGACATTTTGTCAAGTTAAATATATTTAAAAAAATTTTATCTGCTTATATATACTTGGTGTTAACTTTATCTTAACAAGTTGATTTCTGTTAAATGAAATAAAACGGAAATTAAATTTGATTAAAGAATTATTCTTAATCTTAGATATCTGTGAGTTATTTTAATATGCTTTCTTTCAAAAAACAATTACCCTTCTTTTAAAACTTGTATTTTATTTTGTATTGCATTATTCTTTAGTATACGCACTATATCAATCAATATATAAAATATTTTTACATTATCTAATTTTTGTAAAATATGCATGTTATAAAAATATTTTTTCCCCATATTTATATTTAGCATAAAAGATGTAAGGTTTTTTTTCCTCAAATGAATTGGAGACGTTTCAAAAGTTTGTTATTAAAAGCCAGAAAGTTTCATCAATTACCAAAATAAAATATAATCCCTTTTTATTAAGCTTGCATATAATCATCTAAATAAAAACTCAAATTATATTTGTTTAATTCAGTTAATATTAGAATCTTTATTATTTTACTAACATTTCATTTTTGATCATGATTAAAGCTTTGCTTTAATTTTTGTGACCTGAGTTTGGTGCTCATCCTAAATTTTCTTCTTTTATTTTCATTTATACAATAATCTTTTTGGAATAAATATGTAACTCTTACTTCTGTAACAGAGGTGCGGAGATCTTTTTCTCCCGGAACTCTTCAAAAACAATACCTTTGCCTTTGTTTGATATGATATCCCACATTTTACCTGATACCCTGCTATTAGACAAGTGTCATAATATAAAACTTAAACAGTTAATTTGTTGCATGTATATTTATGCATTTGAATTGCATAATTGATTTATTTTATTGAATTCTAATTTTGCCTACTTTGTTACAGGGTATTTTATAAAACTCGCATGAATCCAATGCAGCCTTTCTCAGCATCCAAACTTTTCTCGTGGATGTATCCTACATTGAATGAGGTGGGTTTTCTTCATGTATAGTTGTGCGAATAAATAAATGCTTATTTTTTTATTCTGATTTAACAAGAAACTTTTCCATAGTTCTTAATATTTCTGTTTTTCTATTTAGACAAAATACGTGTAAATAACTCAAGGATTTATTACAATTTCAAAATAATGTTTTTTATTATATTACGATTAGTTATAATCTTGGAATAATGTCCAAGGGTAATTTTAATAAAAAAATGTACTTGTCATTCTTAACTTTTTTTTTTATCTTTAATAAATTAGCAGTCAATTTTTTAAACTACAAGTCTATTAATAAGCAAAATAATTTCTTTTTCTTATATTTATTGCATTTTGGATATGTTTTCTTCAATGTAAAATTTTTAGTTGAGGGAAATTAATTGCTACATGAATTCCTTGATAGAATCATTGCTTTAATATATTTCATACTATATATTGCTTCATTTTATTATATTGAATCAATATATAGTATGAAATATAGATGAATCGTAATATAATAAAAACATTATTTATTTATCTATATACTTATACATAAAACAAGATAGTAAAATCCTATTTATGGATTATCCCAAGGAATATAGTCATGAAAAATTTAGCAACTTCTGGATATCAGTATTGTGTCAAACAAGCAACTTGCTGTTAAAAATTCTCAGGAAATAACTTAAAAATGAACAATGGAAAAAGATATATAATAAAAGTAAAGAAATTCATATTAAAATGTAGTTTAATATGATTCTGTATCTAAAATGTTAACGTTTTATAGATAAGTAACATAAAAAAAAAATTTTTTAATCAATTCTTACTTTTTTTCATTATATTGCAGAAACTCGTTTATAAAAAATTTTTATTCATTTTTTTACATTTATCTAGCACCATCTATTGGTAGATATATGCAATTTAAATCTAAAAAAATTTTAATTAATTCAATTTAATTACTGAATTAATATTTGAAAAAAACTGTATTAACATCAAGTGTCATCCACTACAAGTTCAAAAAAAAAAAAAAATGTATGTGAACTTGAATGGATGAATAAAGTATTTTATGAATGATTGAAAATTTGAACAAGATATAGGAAAATATTAATGATTTGTTGTTGATAAGGAAAGTGTCAACTAATGGAAGGAATTGAAAAAAAGCTACCAAGAATCTTTAACAGTTATGGCTTCTGCCAGATAAACAATTTATATAATATGTCTTTAGTTTGGACGACCTTGTTCCTCTGTTGCTTGGCATGCCTTGGGCATTATAATGCTGGGCCTTGAAATTGTGAAGTGGTGCCTCTGAACTTACTCTTTGCTAACATCAATTTCATATGTACTTGCTAGAAGTCAAGAGTTTTGTTTACAATTTTAGCTTTATCACATATTTAATTTCTTTCATTCAATAACTTAAAAATTTAAGCTTTAATTTTTTAATTAAAATAAATTCCACTCGTTCATCATTTTTGTTTCCTGTTGATCATGAGGAAATGGGAAAAATAAATAAAATTGCCGTATTCTTCCAAAAAGATTTATAAGCATTGCACTTAATTTTTATGATTGTTGTCAATTTGATAACTTTGTTAAATTGATAGACCGAAATAAGATCCAAACATTTATATTTTATCCTTTTTCATAGCTGTCAAATTGTATGGGTTTAGGGTATTTCATAAGGTAAATTTCTCTTTGAAAATACATTTTTTTTTTTTTTTTTAAGATTTCCTTTTAGTTCTAAATTTTTGAAAAATAAAAATATATCCAGTGCTTTTGTTCTTATTATAAAGAAAATAAATTAATGCTACCGGTTTCAGTAACTAACATACTGCTTTAATAATTGGTAATAACGGTGAGCATTGGTGCATGTTGGCTTCTGTAGAAAGAATCTCCCACTAACAGTAAGGTGATAAGTCCAACATATGAGGTAATCTAATGTAATTTTGTTGCTAGTATCATTAAATGCATCCGATAATTTTTTAATATATGAAAGGAAATTTTCACAAATTTATTAAACCATGTGTTATAAAAAGTGTTCTGTAATAGATGTGAGGTATCCAGATAAATGTAATCAGCAAGATTAAGATGATTAGTGGTGCTACTTTGAAAGTTGTTGCCAGATAACGAAACAAAAAACTTTTTCAGGTATTGAAAAATATTTTTTTATTTGCTACATTTATACGAGACAAATGTTGATATTTTAGTTCATACAAATCTGAGGAAAATTTCTAAAAAGTCATTTTTGTATATTTATCCCTTTCTAAACAAATTCCATATGCTGTGTTGCCAATGAAATTGCAGATGATGTTTAGAGACAAGCTTCAGTCTGAACTCTGCAAGTTGTAAATTGACTTGTAATATATTTGAAGAAAAATGAGCAGAAAGAGGACACCTTGATGGCTCATTAAAGCGAAAGAAACTTTCTGACTTCTTGCTATGTATTCTGCCTAATTTTTATAGATGCAATCCTAAAAAATATTTTAATTGCTGAATCTTTTCAAGAAGGGCATCGCTTTTAGAAAAATTGACTAAGGGCAAATCGGTCAATTGTGAATATTAAATACCAGACAAATCTGAAGAAAAGTTTGAACTACAAAAATGTCATGTTTAAGTATTTTAAATCAAAGTGTTTTTTTATTTTAAATATTTTGTCACTAAAAATAGCAATTTGCATTTTGGGCTCCTGTGCCTATTTCATCATGCATTAAGGCTCTGCAAGTGTATTTCTTTTTAAATCTATTCATCCTTGTATCCCATTAATTCTCAAATTGTTTTTAAAGTATACTACTGTGCTACTTTTACAAGATGAAGAACTTGTTTTTTAATTTGAGACTCTGAGTTTTACGATGCTGTTTTTTAATGGAATTACTTTAGTTAGAAATAATATAATTCTATTAAACGGAATATTTTAATGCTAAAAAAAAAAAAAGAAAGAAAAACTTCTAATAAAAATTAATCATTTACTTGTGCACAATGAACGAATATTGCAGTGTAGTATGAAATTTTTTAGATTTCATTATAAGTATACATTTATTGGGATAAAGTCAATATACATTTGATGCACTAAAGTAAAAGTCTCAACAAAAAGTGTAAGGTTTTTAAGAAATAATTTGGGACTGATACATTTTCTAACTTTTTTTCTTGAAGAAATATAATAAGTAGCAAAAGCATTGCTTTATTCCAAAATTGCTGTTTTCTCATTGAACATTTCATATTAAAGTAGTTTAGATAAAAGAAAAAAAAAAAAACTGTTGCCGACTTTGGTTAGGTTTTGAAATGTTTATCAAGAATCATGCCGCCATCTACCGGTGAACTGAAGAATACAATTGAAGACTAATTTTGTCTGTTTGCTGTTGTCTGTGTTAACTTTCATGTACTTTATGTATCTTTTATTTTTATATTTTTAATTGTAAATTTTTTTATTTTTATTTTAACTTAAAAATTTTTTGAGTTAAAATAAAAATTAACTGAAGTTAAAATAAAATTAATTTTTTAACTTTTATTTTTTTGGGCATCGCAACGGACTCCTAATTGTACCGATAGGTTTAGCTTTTTTTTTCTCTTGCTTTAATTGTTCTCAAGCAAGAGATGTTTTTCTTAAATTTAATTGTTTTATTTTTATTCATTAATTGAAGCAATTTCATTTTATAATGCTAATGTTTTAACTAATTTAAGATGTGGAGGTTTTCGTGGTGGTTTCTTAAAACCACCTTGGAATTCCGTAACCGGTACGCCTGATGCCCAGTAGTTTAGTTGTGTTTGTCATATAAAAATGAGATTTAACTTTTGTTTTATAGATGGATCCCAACAAATTCCAAACTCTTTGTAAAAAATTGACAGAAATGGAAGAAGAATTTAAAAATTTATCTGGTGTGATGCGTTTAAAAATGTCAATGGATAATAATGGTATATTATATTTTATTCTGAATATCTTTTAAAAAAAATTACAATAATTTTACTATTTTTAATTGCAAGTGTATCCATCATTAATCTAGTTATCTCTTATTTTGCTTTAGGAATTTTATTTTTTAAGTTTATTTGTAGAATTTATATTGATCAAATTAATAGAAATTCGGTGTGTCAATCTGTTCATGTAAATCAAAAAAGAGTACAACGATCCATGTTTGCAATTTGAAAGATATTGATAGAAAGAAAAACTGATGCTTAAATAGTTGTAATTCTATTGATTAAATGAAAAGACATTTAAGCTTTTGTAATATCAATTTTGTATATTATAAGTGTAAATAACTTTTATATTTTGAAAAATGTACTTTTATGCTCTTAAAACACATCTTGTTCATTTCATGAAATATTTATAATCAGAAAGGCAGGTTTTCTGAGAATTCTCAGACACAGCAAAATTATTTCTACAAATTAAAAAAATTTGAAGTAAAAAGTCTCTTAAATTGTAAATCAATTACAGAAGTTTGCAAATGTTGATGTGCTTTTCTTTGGTTGTTTGTGATGTATTTAAATGGTGCTAGATTTCATGCCAATTACTGAACAAGCCTGTAAGGAGTTATATGATAATTTAATATTCTCAAAATTAACTGAATTGATTTTTTTTTTTCACCTGGGATATTATAAAAACATTTATCAATTAATATACAGGAACTAAAGCAGCATTTTACAATTGCTTCGTTGGACCTAGTACGAGATCTCAAAAGATCTTGTATTAAAAATGTATTAACTTTTATAGTTGCATCTTAAGTAGTACGAATGCTTAAAAATATGATATAGAAATAAATATTTTTTATAATGCTTCCAATAATTCGTATATACTCTTGAGTAATAATTTTTAAATATATTAATAGTTTTAGAAACATATATTTTTTTATGTAATTGTGCTAACACTTTCCTTGTTATAGAAATATGCAAATCTTGATGTATTTGGCAAAAGTTTTTTTGAAGAAAAAATTTTTAGAAATAAATTTTTGTAATGAAAAGTAAACTTTTATGACAAATAATAAAAGGTACAATAAATAAAAAGTTTTTACCTTTAAAGGTTTTATCACACGGATAAACTTTTGTCATTTATATTCAAATGTTATTAATGCTTTCCAGCTTTTCTTTTAATAGACAAATTAAATATTAAAGGAAATTTTTATATTGGATAAGATCTCTTAATTTATCTTTTCTTCGCTTGTAAATTAAGGTAGTAAAAAAAAAAAAAAAAATGTATTATGCCGTTAAAAAATTATTTAATTTAAAGCATTTTAGAAGATCAAACATATATTTAAATAGTGGAATTTATATTTCTGTTTTAAAATTTTTGCATTTAAAAATAATAGGAAAATATTAGATTACAAAAACAAAAATATCCAAGAAAATATAAGAATACAAATTAATCAATTTGCTTATAAAATATTAATCTTGTACAGAATAAAAAATTATCTAATAATGAGTTTTGCTTTTAGAATAAAAGAAATATGCTGTAATTCCATTTACTTCAATGTAGTTTTTCTATATACTTCCATAAAACTTAAAAATTAATATATGCAGTAATGGATCATAGCAGGATAATGCTTACTTTTATTGCTATATTTTTTATATTATTTACTTTTAAATAACCTATTTTATTTATGTATTCTTTTAGATGTATTTTGTTCAGATTAAAAAAGTTTTAAAAATAGTTGTTCAATTAACAAATTATTGAATAGCATTTTAAAAATTAATATAAATAATTGTTCTCAAATATTAGTTTTACTGTTATGTGTCCTTCAAAGAATTGAAATGAGAAAAAGAGCATATCTTTAGGGAATGTTACAGTAGATCATACAGAATAGATTAGTTTTTCCAAAAAACAAACTGCAATACTTCATCCATATTATGTTATCTATAAGATGTTCCAAATAATAATAGCATGTGTTAGTCATGTATATGTATTTTATGATGGCTAAGAATGATTTTTATTAGATAATTTAAATGTAATTTTAAATTGAAAATAAGCTGTTTGACAAAATATTTAATACAGAAATGTCCAACTTTTTTTTATCTAGCGTGGGCCACATTCCTTTTCCATTGTTATGCATGGTTTTAGATTGCACTTAAAATATATTGCAATTAAATGATGAATATATTGTTAACATATAATTATTTAAACTTCATGAAGTCATTGATTTTTTTTTTATTGTTAATATACAAGACAAGACAACATGTAAAACAAATGAGATATTTATTATTAGACAGGCATTATTTTTGAGAGATTGATGCATTTTATTTATTTTTTTAAATGGAAGTAACTGCAATTTTCATAAGTTCCCAAGATGCTCATCAGATAATTTGGTTCTAGTTTTACTCTTTAATTTCTCTAAATGTAAATGCTTACATATGGTATTGACATGAATTGTGAAGTGAGGAATATTTTTCTCTAGGATATTTTTTTTAGAAGTCCAGTACAGAGGCATGATTGAATTTTCTTATTAAAAAAAATGCTTATATTTAGTTATAAGCATTTTATTTATAAATTGATGGGTAATATGTTTAAATTATCAAAATTTAGAATCACAAATATATAAAAAAAAAAAAAAAAAAAAAAAAAACATTGATTTCTCAGGAAATGTTGAAATGTATTCTCAAATTCTTGTTTCAAATCAAAAAGCATCTCTGGAATATTTATTCTCATAATCATGTTTAGCCAGCATATCAAAATGTTTAATTTTGTCTTAATTTGAATAAATACATTTATTTAAGTATGATGTTATTATTATAAAAGAATATTCTAAATTCAAAAACATGTCTGTAATTTAATGGCTTGTGAAAATTATCTCTGTAGCATTATTGATTTTTTTGTAGTCATATGAAGGTTGTCATTTTTAGTTGGATGGCATTCATAGTCTTTCCAGATTGCTTGTAGGCCACATATTGGATAAGTATGGTGTAAAATTTGCATCTTGGAAAGTGGAAGAATTGTTCAGTTTGTACTTATATATAACATGTCACAGATATTTGTTAAATATGCAAAAGAGATAAAAATGTTTACTGATTGATTTATTTATTTTCTTTAGCACATTCATTATGTATATGTTTTTTAGTCGGGCCGGATTTAAATGAAAAAAGAGGCCCTAGGCTATTCCATTTATGAGGCCCTTACACCTCCTATTTTTAAGTTTGTAAATTACATGAGAGATAATAAAATAAATACATCATTACTATGATATATATATCAATATGTTAAATGAAACATGTTGTGATTGGTACTAATCTTTATAAAAATGTGGCACGGATAATAAATAAAAAAAAAGTAGAGTACAGTTATTTGAACATTTATTCTCAACACCATACATAGTACTTGTAACAATAACTAATCAAACATAATACACAACATTTACAAAGAAACAAAATTCAAATAATAAAAATCTTTTGACTACGAAAATAAAATATGGAATAAAAATTATCATATTTTCTATCAAATTAAATATATTCAATTGAAGATTAAAGCAAATTCAATTCAGATAAATTTCTCCTTATTTTCGATTTAGTGTTTACTGTTTTAGAATAGTGCAAATTCTAATTTTTCTAACAATTTGAATGTAGGCCCTCTTAATCTCGAGGCCTTATGCTGAAGCCTAGTTAGCCTATAGGAAAATCTGGCCCTGGTTTTAGTATTATTGTTATAATAGAATCACTTTGTGCTATTGATTCAGAAATGGACAATATACTGCAAGTCTTTGTGGTATATCTTAAACGATTTTCTGCAAATTGAAAAGATCTGCAGCAAATTTATAAATTTTTCAAGAATTATATTGTAGGAGTAAGTGTGAGATCGGTTAAGTTATATATTATATTAATTTCCTCCTGTACAACATCCTTTTTACCATGCATTATTGTACCAGTAGTAATGTTTGCAATTTGCTTGGCATTACAGCTTTATTATAGTTTAAAACAATAATGATTTAATAAATATTGTAAATGTGGTATATTGGAAATTATAATAGTCTAATTTATTAATTTCAATCATTTGGGTGGAATATTGGATTAGAATGTTTGGAGCACAGTTGCTCAGGAGCATTGTTTGTCTGATAATTTTGTTTTCAGACTGACATCTTAATGCATATCTTTATTATTTAAGATTTCTTCTGTAACTTTTTTTGTTAGATATGTTGTTTTTATTTGTTATACTCACTCCTGCATTTTTGTATTCATTGTATATTGTGAAGAGTTTAAAACAATGATTTTTAAGTAAAAATGTTTTATTTGAAAATTAATTTAGCATTCTGTACCATATTTATTTTTATTTTGCAGGAGATTCTCCCATAAAATGCCCTGACATAGAAGATTTGGACTCCCGTGATTGTCTGCATTTCTTGCATGAAGTTATGACAAAAGTTGATGCACTTTCTTTTTACAAAAAGATTCTTGCTTGGCATAATGACACAGAAGAATTTCTCATCAATCACGAGATTTCAATAAATGACAAAAATATGTGAGTTCATGTTTATTTTTAATTATCATCCTAAATTTTATTGTTTGATAAAATAAATGATAATTATAAATAAATATAAACTGGTACCATTATATCATGTAAATGCATTATTTTTTTGTAAATGATAAACCCTATTTCAATATGTTTGTTAGAATGCAAAAATTATACTAGCATTTATGAATGATATAAATTTTTCTCAAGATGAGAAGATGGATCAAGCAGCAACAATGATTTGAAACATGTTAGCAAACGGGACTCTTCTGAAATATTTTCAGGAACCTACTAAATAAACTCCATGTATTTGATAAAACCATTGATATACTCTCAAACAAACTTTGAGACGTGTAAAAGCTTAGAAAAGAATATCCTTCACATAAAAAAAAAAAAATTCTGTAATACTTGTTATGTTCAGAAAAAGAATAGTGCATCTACATTCATGAGATGTACTAATGTATGATTGTCCCTGCAAAAACCATTCCAAAAACTGGAGTTGTATAAATTTTGGTTGGTCACCATCAGCTGAAGCATGTTCAAGACATCTGTAAAAAAGTGCCAAAATAATAGGGCACTACGTAATAGAAATGTGACACTTATTAACACAAATAAATTGAAACTTTATAATTCAAGTTACTTGAGATCATTACTAACTTGGTTCAAGCAGATTCTCATAAAAGGAATACATCTAAAAATATGCTTAAATATTAGACAAAAATCCTTTTTTATTGAAAATAATTTAATTGGAATTCATTGTAGGTTGCATTGCATCTGATGTGACTTAATGGCAAAACTATACTTTTCCAGAGAAATTAATAAAAATAAAAATAGGATTTTTCAAAAGACAAATATCTGTTGATAAAGTATCTGTTAATTGCTTCATGGAGTGAGTGACAAAATTTAATGTCTTCAGCATAGAAATAATTTTTTCATTTCTTTGAATTATCAGTTGCTTTTTTTCTTAACATCTAAGAAAAGACATTTTCTTTTTCTGGTTACAAACATAGCTGTGTTTTATGATCTCTAGAACTTAATAGCATACTCATTGAACAGAGTATACTATAAAGGTCGATTGTCAAATGCTGAGATACATACACTTCAAAAGAAAAAATCCGACTTATTCATACCTTGGTGGCAGGCAAACAGGAAAAATTAAAATTTCAAATAATCCATTACAGCTAATAAAGGTCAATTGGAACACACATAAGATACCAATCAGCCTACAAACAGTGACATCTTGTAGCTAAACAGGAAATTTTTACGATTATTTTATTTTGCGAAATAAATGGGGAAAATGCAGTGAAATACTAAACAAAATTGATTATTAATAATTGTAAAACAGTTCAAGCTTGAAAAATTTATAAACAAAATGATCAAAGAGAAAAACACTTTTGTTTGTTCATTTCATATGTACAAACAAAAGTGTTTTTTTCTTTGATCACTAGGAAGTTTAATCTTTTAATCAGTGAGTATAAAAAAGGTTTTGATGTGAAGTGAGAAAATCTTGATGCTTCCCAAAAGTAGCTTTGAAATCAATTTTTAACTTGCTTTTTATGATTCCCGATTTTTTTTTTTTTTTTTTTTTTTTCATTTTGGTTACAACTCAAAATCATCTTATTTGTTATGTTACCTTTGAACAGCAATCATGGAAAGCAAAACAATGGATTTTTACATCATAACTTCAAAGAAATTTTGGTTAATCATACCATTTAGAATTAAAGTTTTGAATATACTTCAATAAGCATAATATATTCAAGAGCATTATAAGTGCAACACTAAATCAAGGGAGGCCCAAATGATCTTGTGGGCCTCACATAAAATTATATATCCCATATTAGATTTACACCCACTTATAGATATTTCTTGGAGTAAAAAATTAAAACATGGCGAGTTGTTATTGTGTTCACTATTATTCTTATGTAAACATAGACAATATAATAATAATGATAATGCACATTGTAAAGAAACTTATAACTCTAAAATAAAATATATAAATATAAATAAAATCATTAAAAAAATAATTTTACTAGTGCAATATTTCTCATTCTTTCATTGATCTCAATTTGGGTATTTGCACATCATAATGGGTAAATGATATGATAAAAGAAATTTTTTTACTTTTAAAGTTATTATACAACCTTAAATTTCACTCATCTAAAATGAAACTAAATGTTGAGTTATATTTATTTTCAAATTATGCTTTTTTTTTTTTTAATGAATTAATTTACAGATTCTTAAAAGGTATTAAATGTGTTAGTTATCTTTGTTAAATCATGCCTTCCTTTTTTTTTTTTTTTATTTATCTGAAAAAATAAAATTAATAATTTCAACTTAGCATTTTCTTTATTATTACTATCATGCAAAATTTTCTTTTCAAGATTAAAGCACAAGTTCAAGGACTTTACAAAGATGGTGAACTATGAGTTATTCAAATGTAACTGCCCAAGAAAAATGGATGTTTCTTTAGATTCTATTGCCCATGGAAGATTTCCATATTCCATGTTACCGAAGATAAGTTTCAAACCAGAAATTGCAGAACAAGTATTTGAAAATGAAAAGCATCGAAGTAATTAGTATATATTTGTATTGTTTTTATGTCTGATCAGTATCCTATAGATAATTATATATAATTGATATTTTTAATATTTTAGTAAAATGTGTTACTACACTTAGAAGACGAGTTGAATCGAGACTCTTGAGAGCTAAAAGTTTTTGTATATCGCCGGATATAAACATAGTAAGTTTGATTCATATTTTTAATGTAATATTTTATTCACTGTATTATGTTTCTCATTATATCACATATGTTGGGAGACAAATATAGAACCAAAAACGAATAACACTTTCAAAGATTGTGCTTTGTTTCTTCTGAAAATTTCCATTATAATAAGGTGTACTGTATCCAGCTGCTATTATAATATTTGTTTCAAATGTCCCCTTTTTTAATTGTTAACAAATAAAATTTGCTTTCTGATCCTTTTCAATAAGTATTTTACTCAAAACATTTTATTTAACTCTGTAATATTATATTTTATAATAGTGCATTTTTTAATTCATTTATATCAGTAAAAGCATTTTCTATTTTTACATTATGTATATATATATATATATAATTTGCACTGACAGATAACCACTGCTAGTCGTTTAAAATTTGTCAAGAAAATAAATATTCAAATGACATAGAGATGTCATCTACTAGAGATTCATCATGGTTTCTATTGAAAATTAAAAATTTTGGTTTCACTATATGAAAAAAAAAATTAATAGTTAGCAAAATTTGTGAAAAGTTAGTAAACTGAATTCTATCTTATTACCTCATTAACAGCACTTCAGTTCTAGTAGTAGGCCGAGTGGCTGGCGCTCGGTACCACAGGTTTCGAGTTCAAGTCCCAGCGGTGCCATGGATGTTTGTTAGTGGTTCGGAATTCACTTTAAACTGTAGGCCCCGGTCTGTTTAGTGTAACGGTGCACAAGATGTCCGTATAGCGACAAACCAAACCAATCAGTTCTAAAGCTGGCATCTGCTTCCCAATATAGAGTTAACTTTCTTTGCTCAAAAAAAAAAAAAAAAAATATCTCTCAATGAATTGAAAACTCTAAAAGTGCTTTTACTCTTCTTTGAAATAAGTAAATGTTGTGTTGTTGTTTTTTTTAAGTTAGGAGAAAATTATGTGTATGATAAAAAAATATAAATAAATTGAATGCTGTTATCAATTCATGTTCTCAGCTCCCAAAATTCATGCATTCTGCTACAAAAAACGGCAATTTTTGCTATTTCTGCACCAAAAATGAAATTTCCTTTATTTTGATTTTGTAACCCAGAAAAATAGCCTAATATGAATGAACTTTATCTTCTAAGATTGTTATCAGAGGCGGTAGAAATTAAACAATGTTATAAGAGTTGTGTTTTTGCTAGATTTATTAATTATGACATTTGTCATAGGAAAAAATTCTTTTAAATGATTCGAAAGTGATATGGGGGTGCAAATATGAGAACAAATAGGATAAAATAATTTGCTGTGAACATATACTACTAAATGAACTATTTAAATTAATTACAATTTTCATTAATATTTATTTTACATTTGTAAATTGTTCACCCACCACCAAGCATAATTTATTTCTGAAAAATTTTTAATCTTTTCTATACAACTATTATGTTTATTTGTCCCTTTTTTTATTTAATACTGTGTTAAATATCCAAATTTTTAAAATAATTTTATTTTCAACATTTTAAAAATTAGATGTAATCAGTCATTTGAAGGATTACAGCAATTCTTTATTTCCCATTTATTACTTGAATTTCTTAAGCACATTTTTTTCACAGAAAATATACAACTATATTATATATAGAAATATTAAAATTCTCAAAAATAGGATTTGTTAAATAATATTTAAAACATTATGTAAATATTGCTTTATTCTCTTTATGCATAACATAGTGTTTTTTTTTTTTTTTTGTTACATTTTGTATTTTTCTAAAATTGGATTCATATAATTTTAGATTTAATTTTAAAATTGAACATTTTCATTATACAAATAGAAATAACTTATTGTAAATTTATAAGATTTTTTCTTATTCAATCAAAATGCGTATATCATTTGATACTTTGATTTTAAATTAATCTTTTATTTCTGATTACTATTTATTTAAAATAAGTTTTATTTAATGTAAAATTAAAAAAAAAAAAAAATCAGTAATTCAGAAAAAAATATATATATTTTCTATTAAATAATTTAATCAGATTTTTATATGAAATCCTTTAAAAATTGGTACAATATTTCCATTAAAAATATTCATTACTAATTCCAAAGTATTTGAAGTTGCAAGAAGGATAAAGAAAATTGTTACCCATTAATAAATACATCCGTGCCTAAATGTATCAATTCAATAATGGATTTTATTAAAATACATTACATAAAAAATTATTTTATTATCTACTACTGTGCCTAAAAGCCGAGACCAATTATTCTTTTTTTCTTCAAAAACTCTATAGCTATTCTTTTAAATTTATTTCATCACCTTCACCCTCTGGATACAATGCACTATGCTAACTTTTTCAATCCTCAGTGGCTGCTAAAAAGTCTTCAGCAGGGGATGGGATGGCCTTCAAAGCATGCGCCGATTTACGTTGATTCTCTTCCAGTCGATTCAAAGCGGTTGTTGCAGGGAGTGGTCTTTAAATTTAGGGAATAGCCAGAAGCTTCGCATGGTGTGAATGTGGTGGCTGTGGAACAATATTGGTTTCATTTTTAGCGAAAAGTGACGAAGAATCAATGCAGTGTGTGCTGGCGCATTCAATGTTTGAGGCCCAAAATTAAAACATTTCTTTCCGATATAGGAATGTTCACCGAATGCCTTCTGCAGCATTCTATAAGTTTCCACAAACAAAATTGAATGCAAGTTCTTTGCTCAATTAATTCAGACATTTCAAAAATCTCTAGGATCAGTTTTAGGGTCTCACAAAGCCGAGCTTAATTCAAACACTAATGAATATTTTGACTTCAAATTTCACACAGATGTCAAGGACAGTACCAGCAATCTAAAAAAGAAAAGTAAAATTCCAAAAGACCTTGGAATTTTAAAATGAAAATTGGTCTTACTTTTTTGGATACAGTAATATGCATTAAATAAAAAATAATTTATAACATTCAATTCTAATTTTTCTTCTTATAAATACACCAATAAATTAGCTTCATTTTGAATATCATACAAAATGATTGAGTTTAGTCGTGCAATACAAATCTTACTATTTTATTTCATATCAATCATACAATTTCTAAATATAAAATTCATTAGTATATGTTTTGAAGTTTGAAAAAAAACTGTTAATGTTAAAATATACTGCTGTGAAACCACTGGAAGGGGAGAGAGAGAGCTACTACAAAAATGCAATTTGCCCTGCTACGAAGCTGTTACAAAAATTATTTTTGGTTTTCCACCCTGTATTGTGGTTTTATCTCCCATAAGTATTTGGTTTTATTTATCTTCTCCATAATTGTCCTATAAAATAAATGTTATATTGCTAGAAAAAAGTTATTAATATGTGGTTTTTTATAGAATGAAATTCAGGATAGTTCGCTGCAGCTTTATCGAGCAACATTCTTTCTACTTTTGGACGAACTCAAAAATGCTTTTCTAATCAATGACATTTTAAGAAATTCATTAATCACTAGACAAAAAATATCAAGGGATAAACTACTTCAAGCACGTAGAGGGAAGTAAGAATTTTTGAGAATTTATTTTTGTATTTTGTTCATGTTTTTACAGCAGAAAATTAGTTACAGAATAAATTGTATATCTTCAGAATATGAATCATAAATATTAATATGTAGCTTGGATTGGGTTTCTCAGTGGCAAGATATTTTTCACAGCATGGTGCTGGATTGTTATCATGCAACAAAACACAATCGCTTTTCTGTCCAAAGGGAAAAAAACACTTTAAACTCCACTTTTGGCTACTTCTATCAAGGTGATTTTTCCGTTTTTCGATGTTCATTCTGCTGATTAACGTTTAGTTTGAGGGTTATAAAAAGAAAGTACCTTGTCTTATGGCCTGTCACAATTTTCTCTCGGAAGCTGTCATTTGCATCAGACATGTCAATCAGGTCCCTGGGAATAGTCACTATAGTTTACATTTTGCTCATATTATAGCATTTTGTAAACCATATAAATAAGCAAACATGATGCATTTTCAAATCACCTTGAAGACGTTGTGAACCACTCCCATGAGAAATTTCTTGTTCAGAATTATAGTGGCGAGGACTCATCTGCTGCTGGTAAAATTTGGTGTGCATGCTTAACACTTGTTTGTTGTGGGTGGGCCTCACTCTGAAGGTCACCTTCGATGCTTATGTGACCATGACAAAATGCTTAAATTCATATGTGCTGTCCCCCCCCCACACACACACATCAATTCAGATTTTCTTCAGAATCTCAAAGCTCTCAGATGGTCCTTTTCCCAGAAAAACATAAAATTTGATGTTGCATTACAGATGACATTTTGAAAGTCTAGAGAACGAAAACTCCACTTTTTGTGAAAATATCCTGTATAGCTTTTTGCCAAAAACAATGAAAATTGTTGGGTAACGTACCATCTTTTCTAGTAAAGCTGCAAAACCTCAGATTTCCCCTGCAGAAAATATGACTTTAGTCACATTCTAAGACCTTTTCTGTCCTACTATGTGCTTCCTCTCTTTTTGATATGCACATAGAATCATTGTAAGTAGTAGCTATAAAAAGTATTTAGAGATTCGAGTAAATTTTAATTTAAGAAGACACAGCAGCGGACTAGTTTTCTGATGATAAGGATGTTAGTAAGTATTAAGATAAGTTAAGTTTGAAACAAAAGTTTTTAAGAAAATGTTGCATTGCATAGGATTTACAGTTGATCACAAAAGGTAGCATGCATCTTTAAAAAGGGCATTTTTAATGTAATTATAAAAACTGAAAGAAAGCTACAATATTTTTATATTAAAAGTAAATTGTTTTTTCACATATTTTTATGAAAAAAGAGTAATTAGTCTAATGAAAATCATCATATACCACAAAAGTTAAAAAATTAACATATTATGTAATTGAAAATAATTTAATTTAATATTGTGTAACTTGGCCTTGGAAATCAAAAGACAGCTTGTAATCTTTTAAGCATTAATATTTTCCTTGGTAACTGGAGTAATTTCAGATCATGCTTTTACAAAGCATAAAGAAATCTTTATTTGGGATACCATTTTCTAACTCTTCTTTCAAGTCCATTCCTGTATGTGTTTAATGGAATTCAAATCTGATGATTAGAGACTTAGAGCTACATGTACTTTTTATAAAGGAGTTGTTCTTTCATAATCTTCACTGTTTTAAATACAGCAGGACACATTATCTTACAATATCAGGTATTTGAAATGATCCATTTTACTTTCATTAAAGGTTAATTTGTGAACACCAGTAGCTGACACTGACCCTGCCTTCTAAAAAAAAAAAAAAAAAATTGCCATGCTTCACTATTGGAATAATTTTAATGAATATTAATTCATTTCTGTGCCACCAAATTTTGGCTGGTTTTATTAGTTAATGAATACGAAGTTCTGCCTTTTCTTTGATTTGCTCTGTGGATATAAGTGATTTCCTTCACAGAATTCTGTCATGAAATCCTTCAGATAGGAGGATTCTCCAAACTGTTTCCATATTAATGCTCTCACTTGTCTCTGCAACAAATTCCATTAACTCCGAAAATTTCTGTTTTAAATTCACTGCTTGAACCCCTTGCTCAAAATTTTTGATTTAAGGCTTGTTTAAGATTTCCTTATAATAGTTTAGACAGCAGAATAATTTTTCCTAACAGTTTTTGCAATTTCAGTATAAAATTTTTTTTATTCTTAATTGAGCGATCGAAATACGATTGTCAGTATCAAAACATAACTACAAAAGCACCTCCTATATGTCGATTTTTTTTGACATCTATTTTACTGCATTTTTAATCTAATCTTTGTTCATGGAGTGGATATAATTCTTTGCTATTAACGTTTTTGTAAAATGATCTCAGATACTAAAAGTTATCACAAAAATTAAAAATTGCATAGAAACTTGAAAAATAGTAAATAGTTTGTGGTGAAAAGCATTGGCTTAATGAGATTCAATCTCTTCTAATTATGAGCTTATTCTTCAGAGGGACTGAGTCAAATCGACTTTTGAAGAGGAAAGGTAAAAGATAGATAGGACATGGGTGTTTTCTTTATATTCTTTTAAAATAAACACATGCTGTTTTGATTCAACAGTTTCATTGTTCAAAATAAAATTTTATTTGCTCATAGTTTTTACTTACCAATGTGTTAATAAAATATATTGATATATCTTTTCAGGTATGTAAAATGATTAATAAGAAAGATATGAGTATAACATACATGAGATGAAATGTTATGAAAATTATAAATGCTGCAATTTTGTTTGTTTTTCAGTAAATGAAGAGCTGAATGGAACAGATAAGGGAGGCTTGGAGGATATGAGTTCCCTTGCGGAAGCTCTTAAAACCTGCAAGGAGCCTCGTCCCCAACATAAGGCTCGCAATTTTATTGAAAAATTTTCAAGTACTTGTGATGAAGTTGAAATGTTTTACATGGATTTTGCAAACCCTATACAAGTACGAAATCTGTAAGTGCTTTCCATTTACTAATTTTTCTATATATCTCTCAAAAGATAAAATTAAATTTTTTTTTTTTTTTATTTAGTGTTTAACTTTAAAAAATGGTAATTTTTTTTAAATATTTGTTGTTTTTCACTTTTTAGAATTATCTTTTATTATTTGCTTTATGTTGACAAAAAGTAAAAATAAATAAGTTAGTTAAAAATCTAATATACTGAGAATTTTTTTCTTTTTCTATACTAAAACTGTATTCTGTAGTAATATTTTAAAAATAAAGTCTTAGTGAGTAAAGATTATATATCATTTCAAAATGTTGTGTTTATTATTTAGGTTAGTATATTTTCTTAGTAATTTTCTCTAGATTTTTTTTTTTTTTTTTTTTTTTTTTTTTGTGTTTATGTGTGCTCAATTTAATTAATGTTAAAAAATGTGTGTATCAATTCACTGATGATCAACAGCAGGTCATATAGTCAGGCAATTGTTAAGCATATATGGCCTGGATTGAAAGAATTATTTATTAAAATTCCTAAAATTACTTTTTATGTGATGAATAAAAGTATATTTAATTACTAAATATTAAAGAAAACTTTTGAAAATTATAATCGGGCATTAGAATATGAAAATTTGAGTTTTTGTTTCATTATTATTTATATGAACACATACAGAAATAACCACTTAAAGCAGATTACATTTAACAGGAATTTTTCATTAATGAAAATGGCAAATTTTTTTTTTAATGAGATTATTTCATTCTTAACTAATGATTCTTTTGAACATCTATATTTTTAAAAATTAGATAGACATATTTATAATTATTTCAGAACTCATCCAAGATTTTTCTGTAATGAATTATTTTTAATTTAATTTTTAAAACATACTGAAGGAACCTACTTAAAAATTAATATTCCAATAACTAATGTTTTTACCATAAATTTGATATGAAGAAAAATGTACTTTATATTTTGTATCAAATATTTAAAAAATCATATACAATTTTGTGTCTTTTGTTATTGCTCTTTCTTTGCATACATAAATTTCAAGCTGAGGCTTTCTTATGAAATAAGACAACACAGCCTCATTTAATTGACTTTCAAAGAGGAGTTACTACTCAGTGTTACTTCTTTGTATGTGTAATGGCTAAACTACAACACTTTTTAACCGACCAAGCAATGCATACTCAACGTCAATGCTACAGTTTACAATCGCTGAATAATTTTAAGTGTCAAAAAGTGATAGACAGCTTAATATTGTGTCCAAAAAGTAAGACCAGTTTTCAATTTAAATTTCCCAGACATATGGTATTTCTTTTTTTTCTTTTAGGTTGTTGGCACTGTCCTTGACATATATGTGAAATTTTACGTCACATTAGTGCTTGAGTTACGCTTGTTTTTGTGAGATGGTAAAACTGATTCCAGCGATTTTGAAATGTCTCTTCAATTGACGAAAAACGTTATCCCCCGGAGTGGTCTTTTGAGTTTAGGGAATAGCCAAAAGTAGCATGATGCTAAATTAGGTGAATACAGTGGTTGCAGAATGATATGGGCTTCATTTTTTGGTGAAAAAGTCGCGAAGAATCAATGCAGTGTGAGCTGGCGCATTTAGTGTTTTTCGGTACCCGTAAGATTTGACGCGTTTGAGGCCCAAAACGTCTTAAAATGGAATTTTGACATTCCAACATCATCAGCAAGGTCTCTAATTGTAAATCGATGGTTTGCAAGTACCAAATCTTTAATTTTTTGGACATGAGTTTCGTTGGTTGAAGTTGGTGGTGGACCAGAAGGTTCTCTGCCTTCTTTGAACATTTTATACCACTTCTAAACATTTCTTTCCGATATAGGAATGCTCAATGAATGCCTTCTGCAACATTCTATATATTTCCGCCAACAAAATTTAATGCAATTTCTTGCTGAATTAACTCGGACATTTTAAAAATCGGCAGAATCAGTTTTAGCATCTCACAAAACCAAGCATAACTCAAACACTAATGAATATTTTGATGTAAAATTTCACACAGATGTCAAGGACAGTGCCAACAGCCTAAAAAAGGAAGAAAAAAAAATTGAAATACCATATGCCCAGGAAATTTAAAATTGAAACTTGTCTTACTTTTTGGGCACGGTAGTAATTTTTATGAAAAGAACCAGGTGGGAAAGCATTCTCTAGTCTATTGAAACAAATAACTTTAATTCAATAACAGTTCTTAGATTATTAAAATTCCAGTTGCATTCCTTGTCAAGATGTCTGGCAGCCTGAGGGCCAATTAGCCAGTGCTTTGGTCTTGCGTTTGAACCCTGGCAATGGCATGAATGTTTTGTTAGTGGTTTGGAATCCTCGTTAAATTGTAAGTCCCAGTGTAATTAATCTTAAGTGTCCAAAAGATGGTTGTAGGAGACAAACCAAATTTTTCAAGATGTCCATATTATCCATTGCAGTTTCTTTGTTGAAGAAGGATAGGGAATCTTATCAAAAGCTGACTGATGGAGAGTAGAAGATCTAACGTATATATTTTGTTTTGCAGAATAAGGACCGAATTCATAAAGTGCTTGGAAGCTATTAATATACATTTAAATACCATTTTACCTCCTCAAGAATCTGCTGCATCTAGGTCAGGAGTTAAAGACTTCCGACATTACAGTGATTTTCGATGTGAGTATTGCTTCTACTCAGATTTTGAAAAAATGCCTTTTCAGTAATATCAATTTTATATTGTATACATTATGGTAAAGCAGTATCCAATAATCTTTTCCAGTCAACCATCTTGAAATTCCTGTTGCAAGACTTTTAAGAGTACTTAAGCGTGATTCAAGGTTACTAGAAGTTAAAGTGAGTTTTTTTTTTTTCTTTCATTTTTTAATGAATGAATATGCAAAAGTTTTCTAAACAGTTGCTGAAAAACGCTTTAAAATGCGGTATGTTTACATTATTTTTATCATTTTCATATAAAATGATATGAGATGAGAATCTACCATTTATAATATAACAATTAGTGTGGAATTTTTTTATGAAAACTTCCATTAAAAAAATTTTTTTAATAAAAGATGTTACTGCATTAATTGATAAAATTGCAGCCATGAATGTGCATCTCTGCTGATGTGAATTGTATGTTAAAGGTGGTTACCATGGGAAGGTAATGTGTGTTAAGATTCGTTTTTAATCAGCCATGAATGTGCATCTCTGCTGATGTGAATTGTATGTTAAAGGTGGTTACTATGGGAAGGTAATGTGTATTTAAGATCTGTCCCTCTTCCCATTGCACTATTGGTAACCCTCAAAAAGTACAGAATATTGTCTAAAATACTCCTCAGAAAACACATTTGTAATTAGCATTTCTGATATGTTAAAGAGAAATCGAGTTTATATTAGAATAAAAAGAATTTTAAAAATTCTTAGATTGCTTATATCTTCTTTTTTTTTTTTTTAACATCTTATTAGTTTTTTTTTAATTGTATTGTACGAAATTGTATTAAAATATATTAAAATAGCAAGCAACATATGATTGTGACAGATAAAATATTCCAATCAAAGGCTCTTTAATTTACAATTTTAAATTAATTTCAGGATTATTCATTCATATTTTTAATTTTTTTCTTTCAGTACTGGTTATTTAATAAGTTAGAAATAACTACAAGTAATTGACAAAAGAGACTTCATTAATTATTGTTATAATGTTTATATACAGTTTGGGGTACTTCAGAAATTGTGTGTGTGTAATTTTAATTTCCTAGTAGGAAATTTTTTTTTTTTTTTATATTGTAAAAAAGGCATATTTTAATACGCTTTTATTAGCTTCACCTGTATGTATGTAACTGACTTTTTCCCCTGGAGATCTGTTTCTCCTCATAGACACTATTTAAGCTGCAAAGAAACATTTACAGGCATCTTTCAGAAAGAAAACAGTTGATTCTTTTTAATATGCTTTTATATTAGTTTCACCTGTATGTTTGTGTGTAACTGACACTTTGGGCTCGATTTTGCCCTACTTTAAACGATCAGATTTAATTTAAACATTGTAGACTTATGAAGTACCAACGACACTAAAATAGTTTGATAAGTTTATTATCTCATCATGATTAAGATCGCCAGGATTAGAGATTTTATTTTAACTTATGAAGAGCAATTTAACCTATGTAGAATGAAAGTATTCAGTAAAGACATTCAAACCTACGTGGGACAATGGATGACGCGCCTGACTACGGATCCGGAGATTCCCTGTTCGAATCCTGGCTGACTCGACCTATTCGCATTTAGCCTTTGTTTTACTCACAATTACACCTCATTTAAATATTATAATTTCAAAACACTAAAAAACATGCTTTTAGAGTTAATCAATCTAAAAGTAAAAAATAATTGTTAACATAAGAATAAAATGACTGACTAGAAAATGAATGTCACTGTTCTAAAAGCGTGGGGTGCTTTGTATAACATTTTAAAACTAACTCTGCATTTCGGAATGAAACTAGTGAAAAATTATAACGATTGATATCGAGCACCCCACGCTTTTAGAACAGTGACATTCATTTTCTCGTCAGTCATTTTATTCTTATGTTAACAATTATTTTGTACTTTTTAGATTGATTAACTCTAAAAGCGTGTTTTTAGTTTTTAAACTATTAATTTTTTCTGTGAAGGTAAGGCATTAGAATTTCGGTCATGTAGTTTAGAGACCTGGTTCTACTGCATTTGGTAGCGCAGGCCTCAGGTTTGAATCCTGCCTGTGGCATGGATGTTTGTTAGTTGTTCGGAATCCACATTAAACTGTAGATCTTGGTCTAATTAGCACTCCTGGCTAATGACAAAAAATGAAAACACGAAATGACCGTAGTGCAACAGACCAGGGATGGGCAAACTATGGCTAAATCCGCCTCGCGGATAGAATTTTAATTTGCCTGTGTGAGGCACATTAAAAGAAATATATAGCAGTTCTTTCTAAATATGTCAAAGTTAAGAGTTTTACAAATTATTATCAGAAGTAAGTTTCCCAAATTTAATATCTCACGTCCAGAAAATCAGTGCTATGTTTGCTTCATCTTTATGTGAACAAGTGTTTTCAACTATGATGAACCTTAGAAAGCCTTTGTTAGTTAGCCTTGTTCCTTAGAATCGGTACATCTCACTTCGAACCTCACTATACGAAACTTCTAAAAAAATGAAATCGCAATTTAATTCATCTCATTAACATATTTAAATTATAATACTTGTATATTGTTTTTAAAATTTTAAAAAATTTAACTGGGCCCGCCAAACTTTTTTTCGATTTTTGGTCCACGACAGAACAAGTTTGCCTATCCCTGAACCAGACCAAGCACCGTGTGCTTTTAAGTTCATCAGTGTTTGGATTTTCAGATATTAATCATATGCAAGAAATATCAACTTAAAAAAATTTCTATTAATTTTATTGAGTAAACTCTTTAACACTACTTAATTTTTAACAAATGTTATATATTATTTATTGCAATATTTATAAATACTGAGTTACTTTTTTTTTTTTTTTTTTTGCAGTTGAGAAAGTACCAGAAAAAAAAAGGAGATATCTGATTTTTATCATTCATTTTGTTAAATGTTTATTTTTATTCCTTTTTTATGTATTTCTTTCAAATGCTATTAAATATTTTTTTCTCAAAAAATGTTTTTTTTTTTTTTTTTTTTTTTTTTTTTTTCTTTTTTGGTTATTTTAAAATATCCAAAATATATTTCTGAAAATATCATATCAATGCTGAAATATTTCTTAATTTAAACAAAGTAGAACATAATTCTTGTCAATTACATAATTTGTATTTATGCATTCAATAAGAGTTTATATGATAGTTAAATTATGCTTATTTTATTTGTACAAAAATTTCATGTATAAATTCAATTTTATGCAATAAAAATTCTAAATTACTTAGAATAATGAAGTAAGTTTTATATCTTCAGTGTTTCCGGAGAAGTTTATAATTTTTTTTTTGCAAAAATCGATTCTGCTTGGTATGAAAAGTTTGCTATATGTTTAGAGATATATATTACATTTTTGTGATAATTTTTTAAACTAAACAATTCACACAGTAACAAACACTAAATTATACAGAAAGCAAAGAAAGATAAAATATGTAAACAAAGAAGAAAAATATGAAAAAAAAAGACAAAAAACATTTTAGAGCTTAAATTTGTTTTTCCTGAAAAATTAATACAACTGCTTGAGTTAAAATTTAAAATAAATTATTTGATAAATTGCTGGAAGATGGCATTATCAAAATATGCATTAAAAAAAAAAGACATTTGGGACAATCAGAAATAGAAAGTAAAGCATAATTATATAATTGATAGTGGATTAGATCACAAAGAATTTGAAAGCAATATCGCTCAATTCTTAGCCCCATAGCTATTCTTAATGAAGATAGATTTTCACAGGATACTTAAATCTCGCATCGTAAATCTTGATCCAATAGTTGGTTTGAAAGAACAGAAGAGCTGGATTTCGTTTGGCTGGCATTCTAAGGCATGACATTTTAGTATGTGTTGGAAATTTACCTTAAGAAAGCTTACAGATTTTTTGTGTGAACTCATTTTTATCAATGTTTTAAAAAGTTATTTCTATTTTTGAAAATATGAAAGTGTAGTATGGAAAATCGGGTGTAAATTTGAACAATAGATCCAATAAAAGATAATTGAAGAACGTATTGGGAAAATAATTTTCTCTGCTGTAGCAATATACTCATATTTTTTCCAATAATACAAAACAGCCTTGCATCTTATAAAATTATCAAATTAAAATTTCAAACTTTCCATTCATTAATGGAACTTGAGTCTTTCTGCATTTATTTCAGGATTTATAATTCTAGTATACATAGTACATGAATTTCCATGTTAATGATGAATGACAACAGTCAATTTAGCAAAAAAAAAAAAAAAAAAAAATCTCAGGAAAACTAATTACAATAAGGGTTATAAATTTGATTTAAATCATTGATTTTTCGAATAGTTTAAATTGGAAAATTTAGCAAACATTTAACAGGTTTATTAAAAACATTAATACCTTCACCTACACACACTGATCAGAAACAACATTTGTTAATCTTCGAAACAGGAAACATGGGGAAAATATGATTCACTGAATTCTCCATAGAATCAATACCTGCGAATTAGGAATTGCAATATCGGACCAAAAAGTTCAATACCGGTATTCGGTATTTTTAGATCTCAATACCGGTAGTAGAAATTTTAGAAAAAGAAAACGCAGGTGTTTTTGGTTTTATTTGCCAGTTTTATTAGAGAATGTAAATATCACAAAAAATTTGTAACTTATAAATTATTCCAGTATATAAAGAATCGCAAAAAGTAAAGGAACATCTTATTTATTTAAATCACAAAAAAGTGTAAATATCACTATTCAGTCTATGGTACTATTACAAATTTTTGAAATGTGATCTTGGAAAACATAATGCATTTTGTGCAAAAATTACCAGCTGTCAAAAACGCTCTTTCAGCATCTACGTTAGTAGGTGGTACTGTTAGCAATGTGCGATATACTTTTTCCAAGTATTTACTCTGGAGAATTTTTTACATCGGGCCACCATATTCTTTTCATCATATAAATAATGAAACCAAAATCGAATCATTATCAATTGATTTTTATGTTCTTTAAAGTTATTCTTATTCATTATTATGGGATATTATTTATGAGTATATATATATACAATAAATCTGAAAAATAATCTGAACACTTAAGTATGATATGCAAATACAATGTGAATAACAAACTCACCAATTTAAAAAATATCGAAATATTACACACTTTCTTCACAACTACAACCTTGTTTTCACAGATAAGAATTTCTAGTTTTCAGATAAGAATTTCACAGATTAGAATTCTTTCACAAATAAGAATTCTAAATTTCTAGTAAATACCAATACCGAAAAAACGGTATTTAAACTTGTGAATACCGGTATTACAAAAATTGCACAAATGACTCAAAATACCGGTATTGCAATCCCTAGAAAGAACACTTGTTAATCTTCGAAACAGGAAACATGGGGAAAATATGATTCAATGAATTTTCCATAGAATCAATACCTGCGAATTAAAAGCGGGATGGTCGTTGCTTTGGAGAGTAAAAACTACAAATTGGTACTTTTTTTTATCATGTGTGAACATGATGTTGTCCTGATTAAGGGTCCATGACGTTATCCGAAAATGAGGGCCAAGGAAATAAAACTCCATTTCAAATTTTGGCCAAAAATGGTACTTTGGGCCCCTTAACTCTTGAAATGCTTCATGAATAACGTTAGTCTTAAGGAATTTTCTGGAGAATTTGGCTTTTGTTTGAAGTGTTTTGTAGTATGGTTTCGAAGCACTTTTCATCACAATGTTTGTCATACAGTTGCAATGTTTTTATTACAAGAGTGATGGGTTATTTAGAATTTTATTGAATAACTTAAGAAGGATATACAATTTTCTTTCCTTAATATTATATATAAGAATATATTAATTATAACTATGTGCATATTTGACAGAAGGATTAATAAACATAAAATTCAATTTAGATCACACGATAACATGAACTTCCTTATATTAAAGCTTGAGGCAAATAAATTGAAATTCATCGAATCAATTTTTTTTTTTTTTTTTTTTCTTATATCGTGTGTGAGCATGATGTTGCCCTCGTTAAGGGTACGCGATGTTATAAGAAAATGAGGGCCAAGGAAATAAAACTCCATTTCAAATTTTGGCCAAAAATGGTACTTTGGGCCCCTTAACTCTTGAAATGCTTCATGAATAACGTTAGTCTTAAGGAATTTTCTGGAGAATTTGGCTTTTGTTTCAAGGGTTTTGTAGTATGGTTTTGAATCACTCTTCATGTTTTGGGTTGGGATTTTAAACATTGTATTTCTAATGGCTATAAGTACTTGTAAGCGCATTGGCCAATTCCTTTTTGGCATTTCATATTTATCACTTTTGGCATTTTTCGGTTCGGTTTGAGCTGTAAAGTGCTTCTTATTGTATTTAGAATACTTCATTCTTTATTTATTCCTAGAATTTTCAAATTTTGATATATTCTTTGGGGTATTATATGTGATAACGTTTCTTGTAGAATTGGGAATACTTCATTCTTCATTTACAATTACATTTATCTTTTGAGTTTCTTGAACAATTCATTCTTCATGAAATTCTTAATCTATTCAGCATTGCTATATTCATGTGGCTATTGAATTTTGCCGTTCTTATAGTATTCCAATTATGAAGCAATTATTTCATATATCTCTTGCATTATTAAACATTGACATATTTTTGAGTTAATTCATCCGTTGTTGAATGTTGATCAGTTGAAATATGCCGAGCAGATTTCAGCATTTTATTGTTTATTTTTTTAATTTGTCATGCATTCTCCGCATTACTGTTTTGTACGGTAAAAAACATCCCGAAATCTGTATTAATCTGTCAATAGATGCAAGTTCATTAAGAAGTACTACTGTGTTCAAAAAGTAAGACCAGTTTTTATCAGTTTTAGCGTCTCACAAAACCAAGCGTAACTCAAACACTAATGTATATTTTGACGTGAAATTTCACACAGATGTCAAAGACAATGCCAACAACATAAAAAAAAAAAAAAATTGAAATATGCCCGGGAAATTTAAATTGAAAATTGGTCTTACTTTTGGACACAGTAGTAATCAAAAACCTACAACGTTGCTCTTTTATTTTCATCAATAGAAAATGACGATTTTGATATATGTGCATATTAAGCATTGTTATAAGAAACCAAAAATCATTTCTAAAGCAAAACGTCTATTTAATATGTAAGAAAAATTTATGAATATTGACAAAAATTTATAAGCAGTGCATGCTAACTTCAAATCGGATATAAATGTTAAAATTGAAATAATAATGCAATCTAATGAGATGTAAAGTATTTAGACTGGAAGATAATTTTAATCTATATTTCGATTTCGATATTTCAAATTCAAAACTTGGAACTTTACAAATAGTAATAACTGAAACTACAAGATAATTAATTAAACATTTCACAATATATTTTTTTAATTCGAAGGATTTAGAATATTTTAATGAAAAATTAATTAAAAAATATTCAAATACTTGAAGTAATGTCTAAAATTCAGTCATTTTAATTGATTCCAGATGATTTATCAGTCTAAAATATGGCAGATCCCTCAAAATGGATAACGTACGAAATGAATGCAGCTTATCCAAATCATTTACTCAAAATAAATATAAAACGTTTCATATTCGTGGCACAATTATAAAAGGTCTCGGGTTTGAATTGTAGGTGGATTTCCCGATGGTCTACTACTGTGTCCAAAAAGTAAGACCAATTTTCAATTTAAAATTCCCGGGGCTTAGGGAATTTTCAATTTTTTTTTTTCTTCTTTTTTTAGGTTGTTGGCAATGTCCTTGACATCTGTATGAAATTGGACGTCAAAATATTCATTAGTGTTTGAGTTGCGCTTGGCTTTGTGAGACGCTAAAACTGATTCCGGCGATTTTTGAAATGTCTGAATTAATTGAGCAAAGAACTTGCATTCAATTTTGTTTGCAGCAACGTATAGGATGTTGCAGAAGGCATTCGTTGAAGATGAAGAGCCCTCTGGTCGACCATCAACCTCCACCGTCGAAGCTCACGTCCAAAAAATTAAAGATTTGCTGCTTGCAAACAGTCGATTTGCAATTAGAGACCTTGCTGATGATGTTGGAATTTCAAAAGGATCGGTCAATTCCATTTTGGGCCTCAAACGCGTCAAATCTCGATTGGTACCGAAAACACTGAATACGCCAGCTCACACTGCATTGATTCTTCGTGACTTTTTCTCCAAAAATGATACCCATATCGTTTCACAACCACCGTATTCACCTGTTTTAACACCGTGCGACTTCTGGCACGACCTAAACTCAAGAAACCACTCCGGGGACACCGTTTTGAGTCAATTGAAGAGATTCAACGGGAACCGCCGTGCGCTTTGAAGGCCATCGATGCCGATGACGTTTTAGCATGCCATTGAGGATTGGAAAAAAAGTTGTCACAAGTGCATTGTGTCCGGAGGAGATGAAATAAATTTGGAAGAATAAATAAAGAGTTTTTGAGAAAAAAATTATCTTACTTTTTGGGCACAGTAGTACTTCACAAATTACATGCTTACAAATTTCCCTTTATATTATCCTTTTTAATCCAATATTATCCCAATAATAGGTCATTCGCTGTTAAAATTAATAACTATTTCTCTTCTCAGAGGCGTATCAATGCAGACGTGCCTCAGGGCTTCCCAATTGGTGCGTTTCTATTTAATCTCTACATAAATGATATTCCAATTACTAACTACATACACCTCAGTTTATATGCAGATGACACAGCAATAGCGGTCTCTTCTAATCATATTCATGATCTCACTATAAAATTAAATCACTATCTCATGCAACTTGAGGCTTGGCTTACTCGCTGGAAAATTAAAATAAATGTTGACAAAAAATAAGCTATACTCTTCACGAGACGTAAAGGTGGGCTGAAAAGATCATAGGCTGACACATAGATGGCGCTACTAGTATTAAATCCACATGATTCTTCGTTAGCCCTAACCTTCAAAAGACACGTGTATAAATTTGACAGCTGTTGCATTATTAGTATGTGAGTTATAGCATTTTTAGTGTTCATCACGTGCAGTCCACTCGGCCGAATGTCGATTGAACTCCGGTGTGAAATGATGGAGCCATGTTTCATCCATTGTCACATATCGACTCAAAAATTCGGGTTTATTACGATTGAACAGCTCCAAACACTGCTTAGAATCATTAGTTCGTTGTTGTTTTTGGTCGATTGCGAAAGCATTTTTAGTGAAGCAACATTTGTTAGTTTGAAAAATTGGATAAAAAGGAATTTCGTGTGTTAATTAAAGCATTGCTTTTTGGCGCAAAAAAAATACTATTAAAGTCAAGGCTTGGCTTGATAAACAATATTCGGACTTTGCATCAGGAAAATCAACCGTAGAGAAGTGGTTTGCTAAATTTAAACGAGGAGAAATGAGCACCGAGGACGATGCACGCACGTCCATCTTTCCGATTCATCTATACGATTTCCATCTTTCGGAAAATGCTAAATGCCCAAGGGCGATGCTTCATAACCTGCAAAGCTCCTAGACGAACTGGCTCAGTTGTCAAGAGCAGGGGTCTCCAAACTTTCCACCCTTAGGGTCATACTGTTTACTCCCGTAAGTACCAAGGGCCAAAACCGTTTTAATTTTTCTGCCATTATCTATATAACTACATAAATCTCATTAGTATTTTTTACAAGTGGGATAACCCGCGGCTTCATTCGCGTTAATTTAGCTTTTCCGTTCCTGAGGGATTTTCAAGATAAAAAATCATATGTTTGATTCAGTACATATACATTCTAAACATCGATATACATACATAAGCGATACTCTTTTACCCCAACATAACTACCGAGAGTAACCTCGGAATGTTCACTAGTTTGTAATCTTAGTGGGATTCATTTCAATTATTTGTTAGTTGTTATGCTTAAGTTAAATTTTCTGCGTATTGTGCTTGCCATTAAGCTTTACCTAGCAAGTAAATAAAACTGAGTTATTATTCTGTGCTATAAGCTACAGCAACAATAAGCTATTCGCTGTCGCGGGCCGGATTGAGGACTCTGGCGGACCGTAGTTTGGAGACCTCTGGTCAAGAGCATTGTTCTCTGCAGCCAAAAGGCTGTAGGTTCGACCCTATCAGCGATTGTCTGCTCCTCTTGTGGATTACATTTTTTTTTTTGCTCTTGGATTTTTTTAATTATTTTGCTTTTCTTAATTTTATTTTATTTTACTCTTAATTCTTAGCTCTTATTTTTAATTAGTTTTTCTTTGTTTAATATTTTTATTAAATTTTTTACCTTATGACAATACTCTTTAATCATCTCACTTCCTTTTATTACCAATGTTTCCTCATATCACAAGTTGCTACTGATCCAGATAGGGTTTAAGGCCCCTTCGGGGCCATCCTGAAAAGACGAGAAAGGTGGTTTCCGTTGCAGTCAGGACGAAAAAATTTGGAGCTGTGTAATGTACTTAGCAAAGTATAGCACCTCGTTGTTTCACACGCTTATTCCAAATAACTGCTTCCACGTTTTTGTAGATTATAGTATATGCACTTTTATTTACAATAATTATTGGCACAATTAAGTTAAGTCTCGATACTAATTCATCTCAACTGATCTACGTGTCAATTTTTTGTTAGATCTCAGCACACAACTTACACCTCTCTCTCGGTCAAATAGCGTTGTCTGATGGCCAATTGGCTAGCGCTTTGGCATCACGGGCGCCAGGTTCAAATCCTGGCGATATTATGGATATTTGTTAGTGGTTCGGAATTCACGTTAAACGGCCCTGTCTAATTAGCCTAATGTGTGCACAAAATGACCATAGAGCGATAAAACAAACCAAATTCAAATTGCTCAAATGATGTCAACTGACCTACTTATCGAGTGACCATTTTTTAACTTTTTTTCAACGTTGCTCAGTTGGCCTATGCGTCAATCTCCGTTATGTTCTCAGCGCAAATTACAACTCTCTCTCAGTTGAAGTGTACTCACATCAACAAGAATTCTTTCTCAATTCCTCTTCGGTTTCTTTTTACGTATTCTTTTTGAATTCTTTCTTAATTTCTTTTGTGTTTTTCTTCAGATTCTCTAAAGAGATAATATTCTTATTCTTATTCTTATTAAATAATTTAAAATTAATTATAACCCTCCGAAATGAAACGTAGATCTTTCTCCTCGTGGTTCACTCTGGGCAACGTCTGGCAGCCTGATGGCCAATTGGCTGGCTCTCTGGCATTTGGTACCACAGACTTCAGGTTCGAATCCTGGTGACATGGAAGTTTGTTAGTGGTTCGGAATCTACATTAAACTAGGCCCTGGTCCAATTAGCCTAAAGTGTGTTCAAAATGACCGTAGAGCGACAATCCAAATCGGTCAAATATTGTCAACTGATCTAAGCGTCGAGTAACCATTTTTAAACTTCTTTCAAAGTTTCTCAGTTGGCCTACGCGTCAATCTCCGTTATGTTCTCAGCGTAAATTACAACTCTTTCTCTGTCGAAGTGTACTCACACAACTAGAATTCCTCTTCGGATTCTTTTTGAATTCTTTCTTTCCTTTTGTAATCTTCTTCAGATTCTCTGTTAATTCTTATTCTTATCATTATTAAATAATTTAAAATTAATTCTAACCCTCCGAAGTGCAACGTAGATCTACCTCCTCGTGGTGCACTCTGGGCAGCCTCTGGTGGCCTGATGGCCAATTGGCTGGCGCTCTGGCCTTTGGTACCACAGACTTCAGGTTCGAATCCTGGCGGTGGCATGGATGTTTGGGAGTGGTTCGGAATCCACTTTTTAGCTGTAGATCCCGGTCTGATTAGCCCAAAGTGGGCACAAAATGACCGTAAAACTACAAACCAAACGGGGCGACATCTGATACGGTAAAATGATGTACAAATACGGCCTTCAGTCTCGCTCTCAGTTTCTTAAGAGTTCTGAAGTGGAACGTAGGTGGTTTGTCCCAGTATCATCGGTGACAATGCTACGGCTTTTCTGTGGACACGATTGTCTCTGCAAGCACCTTCACAGAATTAAACCGACTTCTGACCCTTTCTGTCTGCTGCGTGATAACCAGGAAGAAATTCATGCCACCCCCTTTTTTTTTAAATATGTTGCAAGCAATACATTTTATAGGCACGTACAAAGTAATGTCAAAGTCTGATATTTTAAAAAATAGCACATGCTTTACCTCCTTCAAAAAAGACTACCAACTTCATTTAATGAATAGATTCTTATGATTTAAACAGGTATTAAGGTTTATTTTTTCTTACGTTTACTCTATATGGGGGATACTATTTCTTCCAGTTACTCTATATGGGAAATAATTGCACGTAAACAGAAGAATGACTAGATTTCGCACAGCAAAATTCTACATATCATGATAAATGCTCAGTGTATATTCATAATGCAATCATTCATAATGATCTGGCGATACCGTTATGTGGCTTAAAGGCTTGCTTAAGTTGTCACGGAAATAATTCCGGATATACCATAGGGGTCATACGACGGGATACTTATTTTACGAACTCTCACTTGAAAACTTTTAATTGGATGCTTTTAAATATTGACTGTCAACTTAAAGTACACTTTTTGTTGCAGCTGTCATTTTTCTGTAGTTTAATATCAATTATTCGAAATTTTTGTAGATGGCTACTTGTTTACTTTTGTTTATATCTAGAATGAAGTCATCGCGTTGCAATCTCAGGTTTTAGACATTTCTTTTTTGTTTTTATGCAGCTGGCAAACACTCAGACAATTGTCTTTGATGTCTTAAGGTAAGAGCTGCACAGACGTTACTCACTTAGCACTAACCAGGAGGTGCGTGTATCTTGAAGATAAGCTACGCACGCGGAACAACAGTATCCCCGCAACGCTCTCCGATCATGTTAGACAGGGACCTACGGCTTACACTGGATTTCGAACCACTACAAACATCCAGGGCACCGCCGGGACTCGAACCCGAAACCTGTGGTACCGAGCGCCAGAGCGCTAGCCATTCAGACCCTTGGTTTTAGACATCTATAGCCCAAAATTGGGTTTATTGAAAGCGCGAAATTTTTTAACTTGAAAGCATCGTGAAAAGCAACATCACTTACGATCCGGCTCTTTACTTTCATTAAAATCAGTAGTCTTTTTGAATCATCGAGATGTAATACCACAATTTTTTTCATAGCCCTATAAACTACACAACTATTACTACTACACCACACCACATCACATTGCCTAGAGCTGAGTTGCCCCTTTGCTGTTTCGAAAGGATGAAGTCTGATAGGGCCCCGTGTTGCTCTACAGTTGTAGGAGACAGGGACCTACGGCTTACAGTGGATTCCGAACCACTACAAACATCCATGGCACAGCCAGGACTCGAACTCGAAACCTTTGGCACCGAGCTCCAGAGCTCTAGCTACGCGGCCATCAGGCCCCTAAACTATTTAATTTCTACTATTGCACCACACCACATCACTGCCTAGAATTGAGTTGCCCTTATACAGTTTGGGAATGATGTGGGTGAGAAGTCTGATTGGGATCTGAGATGCTCTACAATCATAGGACACAGGGACCTACGGCTACAAACATCCCTGGCCCCGCCGGCACTCGAACCGAAACCTATGGTACCGAGCCCCAGAGTGCTAGGCACTCAGCCATCAGGCCCTCAAAACTACTCAATTTCTACTACTGCACCACACCACATCAATGTGCCTATAATTGAGTTGCTCTTATACAGTTTTGGAATGAAGAGGGTGAGAAGTCTGATTGGTCTCCGTGATGCTTTACAATCACAGGAGACAGGGACCTACGGCTTAAAGGGTATTCGAACCACTACAAACATCCATGGCACCGAACCCAAAACCTGAGGCACGGAGCGCTAGACACTCGGCCATTCAGGCCCCTAAGCTACATAACTGAGAATAAATTTAATTGAATACCAAATAAAATGTATTAGGGCATCCGTAAATTTTATGTTTTCATTAATAACCGAGATGACATCTGGCATCTATTAGTTCAAGTGCTTTCAAATAAATTTGCTTAAACGGTCACTGGATTCGAACTGATGAAGAAAACTGAAATGAAAACGAAACATGGCTTTTTGGGATAAATATCTTCATAGAATTCAGATATTAAACCTTTAGATGGATTGGGTTTAAAGTGTGCCATCAGATATTTTTGCTTCTTGACTCCCGTACAGATTTGTATAGGTTAGAACATTCATTTTTAAACGGCTGTTTTTATTATCCATTATTGACAAGGGTTTTTCTGCCAATGAATAAAACGATGCAAAGATTTGAAAAGACGCCAGAACCATTAAACGGAATGAAGATTCTCTTAGTTGGCGATCCACACTGCGGTAAACTGAGAACTATCCTAGCTTTAATCAAGTGCGGCCGGCTAATAGACATTTCCAATCGTCATCACCACAAAGTTTACACATTCCACTACGGTTTTTGTCCTGGCAAGGTAATCTCCCTGTATTTTCCGATCGACAACGGTGTTTACATCGTCAACGAAGAACTTCTGGCTACAGTTGACGTATTTGTCTTCTGTTTTGCCATCGACAACCACGAAAGCTTCCATAGCATCGAACGCAAGTGGCTTCCCTTGATGAAAGAGTACCTGCACTACCGGAACTCCATTCTAGTCGCCAACAAGGTGGACCTGAGGACCTGTGAGTCGGTCGTCAAGAAAAAAGGCTGGAACCCTGTCTCCGGAAAAGAAGCTCGCGAGATGTGGAAACGTCAAGGCTTTGTTGCCTACGAAGAATGTTCAGTCGCCCAAAAAAATGTCTACCAAATATTACGAACTGCAGTCGACATGGTAAGAAACGATCTTTGAATTCGCAGTGTTTTCATTGAATTCGCAGTGTTTTCATCGAAACATTGTTGAATTATTTTATGGCAGACTGTTTGTGGTTTTTTTAATGCCTGAAATAATAAAGTAAAATATTTTCAATATAGAGTTTATGATTAAGTGTCTGTTTTCTAATGCAGCTGGCAATATAGACCCTTGATCTATTATGCCAGGTGTCTCCAAACTACGGCCCGCGGGCCAAATCCGACCGACCAGTGTCATCCATCCGGCTCGCGACAGAGAATAGCTTATTGTTGCTGTAATAAGTTGTATAAAAACACAGCAAGTAAATAAAACTGTTATCATTCTAGGTGAAGCCTAATGACAAGCCTAATACGCAGAAAATTTAACTTAAAGCATAACAACTAACAAATAATTGAAATGAATCCCAAAAACATTATAAATTAGTGAACATCCTGCGGTTACCCTCGATAGTTATACCTACCTATTTCCAATTTTAACCATTAGATGACGTCAAGGTCGTGTCGATACACACAATAGTAATTGAACCAGCGAATTTAGCAAGCGTATGCTCTCTCAGAGCGGGGTACTCGGCGGCTAGTATAGAAATTATAGATAATGGCAAAAATATTTTAAACGGTTTTGGCCCTTGCTACTTACTGGAGTAAACAGTATGGCCCTAAGGCTGGAAAGTTTGGTGACCCCCCTGTTTTGTGCCATAAGGGCTGCACCGACGTTACTCACTTTGCACTACCCAGGGGACGCGTGTAACTTAAAGATAATCCACGGACGCGGAGTAACAATGTCCCCGCAACGCTCTAAGATCCTACTAGGATATGAACTTACGGTTTAAAGTGGATTCCGAACCACTACAAACACCCATGGCACCGTCGGGATTCGGACCCGATACCTGTGGTACTGAGCGCCAGAGCGATTGATTAAGTGTTTAAAGTAGTTCAAAAAATTTTTGATAAATATATATCGTAGTTTTGTTTTGAATCGGAAGAATTTTAGTAGTCTTCAAACGTTTTTGGCTGTAAATTTCTTATATGTTTCATTTTGTCAAATCCCTAAAATTTTTACTGTTGAGTAATAAATGGGAAAAACAAACAAAAAAAAAAACAAAAAAAAAAAGAATGCTTTTGGAAGATTTAATTTTTTTATTTTATTTTTTCTAATTCGCGACGTAGTCTGCAGAGATTTCTGTCGAATTCGCGACGTAGTCTGCAGAGATTTCTGTCGAATTCGCGACGTAGTCTGCAGAGATTTCTGTCGAATTCGCGACGTAGTCTGCAGAGATTTCTGTCGAATTCGCGACGTAGTCTGCAGAGATTTCTGTCGAATTCGCGACGTAGTTTGCAGTGGATTTCGTTGTAAAATATAAAATTCAGTTTAAATTGGACAATATCTTTTCTCGCCCCCATTATCCCTGCTTGGGGAATTGAGGATGTTACATTGACAACGGTATTTTAAAAATCGAACCCTTTTGACGACCAGTGAAGTACAGTATAAATTCCTTGAGTGATTGACAATTTGAAATGTTTTTCATTGGTACAAGACACGCATGTGACTTAAGAAAATTACTAGATATGATAATTATTTCAACTTTTTTTTTAATGGAATATTTGAAACATTACTTTTAAACCGTTATAGTGAATGAGAACCGCTAATTTTCTATTGCAAGATATAAAAAAAAAAATTTTCAGAAGTAATGCATCGGATTAAGACTTCATGAAATGTTTAGTATATTTCTTATTACAATTTGAACTACTTACGTAAAAAAAAAAAAAAAAAAAAAAAAAACTAAGAATCATTTCTAATCTAGTTTTCATTCATTTTAACAGTTTTCTTGTAGGAATTCAACTTTATCATTTCCTCACACTTGCTATAATAGAGGCTTTATATATGAATTCTGACAGCGAATATCGGATCGTTTTGATGTATTCATACAGCAATCTTTAATTGTTAAATTTCTTAAATGCGTAATTTTTTTAATACAATTATAAAAAATATTAACAAATGACAATTTTCATGAGCTTTCGTTAAATTCAATCATGGTATGTGTTCACAATTTTTAAATCGTTTTTGAACCATTTCATGAAAGATTGAGCTCAAATTTTGTGCACAAGTATTCTGTTAAAAAAATTTCTTTTAACCCTCTACAGGTCCATGTAGCTTTCAGGTCACATGGTAATATATCTATATTTTACTAAATATTTTTACACAAGGCGTCGTATACATCTTAATTCTATAATGTCATTATCCATCCTATATGTCATTGTCATTGTCCATCATCAATATTGTTATTAGTAGACGACCAATACTAATAACAATATTGATGATGGCTGACAGCATCATCCACATGAAATACCAAAAATAAATTCCTTGCAAGTTGTCTGAAGGTAGAAAACATCTTGTGTAATTGACATTATTTGTGCTTCTCTCGGCGTTTACGAAAAAAAAATTAACATAATAGCAATGGTTTGTATATCAATAACAAGTTATTTGTTTGCATTTCAATAATCATTTTGTTACTTAGATACTGTTATACATAGGGTGTACATAATTACATAGGATACTGTTTCGTGACATTCTGATAGTCTGGCTATTATGGTAGATGACAGTATACTTAAAATAATCTTGTGCTTTCATCTTTTTTCATTTTTATTCATATCATGTACCCAAATTATAAATACAAAATCACAAAAATAAGAAAATTAGAATTAGATGCATTAGTGGTTTATAGAACCGGTGATCTTTAATATTCATTATTTCTGCGAAAAGGTAGTTGTACCTTGACCAAAAGCTGGGATGCAAAAAGAGTTCCAAAAATGAAATGTTCCAAATACAACGTACATCAACGCTTAATGCCAAGTACAAACTGCTTTGTGGAATTTGACGCTTAAAATTATGTACAGGGGTGCAAATATTGTAAGCCGTTGTTGTTACTTCAAAATTACAAAGTGAATTAATTGATGAACATTATTTGAAAGCTGCATATATAGACTTGTATAATGGAAAATCAACAATTATATATATATATATTATTTTTCATATTTAAGAAAAATTTTGGCCCCTAGAGGGGTTAGCAGACAATTTCACCTTGTCAGATTTGGTTTCTCTCTACGGTCATTTTGTGCACACTTAAGGTAATTATACAGGCAACTGCAGTTTAACGGGGATTCGAATCCCCAACAAACACTCATGCCATCTCCACGATTCGAACCTGAAGCCTGTGGTACCAACGGCTAGAGCACTAGCGAATTGGCCATCAGGCCGCTCGCCTTTCAGAGGTCTTTAGGTTTTGACGATTTAGTGACTGATGCGCTATAGCATCACGTGGGGTTTTCGTGTTTTTAGATCTTACTGCCTACGTTTCTAGGTTCGATCAGGGCCGGATTTAGATGAAAAGAGGCCCTAGGCTATTCCACTTATGAGGCCCTTTCACCTCCTATTTTTAAATTTGTAAATTACATGAGAGATAATAAAATACATCATTATTGTGATATATAACAATATGTTGTGATTGGTACTAATCTTTATAAAAAATGTGGCACGGATAACAAATAAAAAAAAAAAAAGTCGAGAACACTTATTTGGACATTTATTCTCAGCACTTTTATATAGTGCCTGTAACAATAACTAATCAAACATAACACAGAACATTTACAAAGAAACAAAATTCAAATAATAAAAATCTTTGCCCACGAAAATAAAATCTGCAATAAAAATTATCATATTTTCTATCAAATTAAATTAAATATATTCAATACATTTATTAAATAAATTCAATTCAGATACATTTATTTCATAATTTCTCCTTATTTTCGATTCAGTGTTTTAGTGTTTATTGTTTTTAGAATAGAGTAATTCTAATTTTCTAACAATTTGAATGTAGGCCCCTCTTGATCTCTCGAGTCCCTAGGCTGAAGCCTAAGTAGCCTATAGAAAAATCCGACCCTGGGGTCGATATTAACTTTGCTTTTACCAGAATTCATGATGATGAAAGGATACTTTACCATGACATTTCCAGCGACTGAAGGAAACCAGACACGCTTTCAGCAAAAGGTAAGCTTTTACATGTCTTGGGTTGTTTGTTGTACAGTTGCAATGTTTTTATTGCAAGTGTGATGTGGTATTTAAAATTTTATTGAATAACTTAAGAAGGATATACAATTTTCTTTTCTAAATATTATATATAAGAAGAATATATTAAATATTATAACTATACGCATATTTGCTAGAAGGATTAATAAACATAAAATTCAATTTAGATTATGCGATAACATAAACTTTCCTTACAAAAGGTTTGAGGCAAATAAATCGAAATTCATCAAATTAGTCTTTTTTTTTTTTTTTATCATGTGTGAACATTATGTTGACCTGATTAGGGGTACGTGATGTTATAAGAAAATGAGGGCCAAGCAAATAAAACTCCATTTCAAATTTTGGCCGAAAATGGTAATTTGGGTCCCTTAACTCTTGAAATGTTTCATGAATAACATTAGTCTTCAGGAATTTTCTAGATAATTTGGAATTTGTTTGAAGTGTTTTGTAATATGGTTTTGAAGCACTTTTCACGTCTTGGCTTGGGATTTTAAACATTTGCATACCCAATAGCTATAAGTACTCCTAGAGCGTTGATCAATTCCTTCTTCTTGATGTTTCAAATTTATCATTTTTGGCATTTTCCTGCGTTTATGGATCTGTATAGTGCTTCTTATTGTATTTGGAATTCTTCATTTATGCCTAGAATTTTGAAACATTGATATATTCTTTTGAGTATTGAATGTTATAGTGATTCTTGTAGAATTTGGAATACTTCATTATTCGTTTACAATTACATTTATCTTACTTTTGAATATTCTTTTTTGAGATTCTTGATCAATTCATTCTTCACGAAGTTCTTGATCTATTCAACATTGCTATATCCATGTGGCTATTGAATTTGGCCATTCTTGCAGTATTCCAATCAATTGCTCACATATCTCTACATATTAAACATTGACATATTCCTGAGTTTATCATGTGTGAACATTCAAGAACGGATGAATAAGTTGAAATTTGCCGAGCAGATTTCAGTTTTTTTTTTTTTTTTTCCTTGTGGTCGTAGTGATATTAGTATCTAAGTGGTATTTTTATGATTTTTATTTTTTTAATTCGTTCTAATAAAGCAAAAAAAAAAAATAAAGATTGCAATATTTTTTTGCCATTACAAATTCGAAGCCTGCCAAAAATGTTCCACGTGAATGTGAATGGAGTGAATGAGAAAGAACATCAGTTGTTGCAGTTCCGTCACCAGTAATAGTCCTTGCTGAACTTCTGTTCATTCCAGATTTTCTTGGTCACCCCTGCGGCCTGGTAGGGGTCTTTCTTGAGGGGCTTCACCCTCTTGCGCCTCTTCGTGACGGTCCACCGCTGCGCCCATCCCAGGGCTGTGGCCATGAAGTTGTAGACGGCCACCAGAGAGATGTCCAGCCACATGCCCATGTAGCCTCCTATGACGCTGAACAGCTCCAGGCTCTGCAAAAAGAAAGGGACCGAATCAGAGATTGGTTTGATTTGTCGTTCTATGGTCATTTTTTGTACACTTTGGGCTAATTAGACCGGGTCTAACATTTTAACATGGATTCGAACCACTAACAAGCATTCATGCATCTACTAGGATTCAAACCTGAAGCCTGCGGTACCATTGGCCAGAGCGCTAGCTAATTGGCCATCTGGCCACTCGAAGATTGATAGGACAGTTCAAAAACCAGCTTTGTCTTTCTCCCAGTGACTTGTGAGACTCATTGCTTGGTTGATTTGCGTTGCACTGATACGTTTAGTTGAAAATTAAGAGGAAGTTAATAAAGTTATAATTTCTGAAAGGACTGCCTTTTATTCTTTTCACAGATACGTGTAATTTATTATTAGCAATAATTGAATATGTTCTAGAAGCAATTTTATGGAATCTATGGAATTCATGATGGCTGAGAGTAACTAGTGTTTTGGTGCTTGGTGCCATAGGCTTCGATTTCGAGTCCCATCAGTACTATGGATGCTTGTAGTGGTTTGGAATCCACTTTAAACCGTAGATCCCAATCAAATAAGACTGTAGAGCGTTGGGAGTAGGGCTGATATCTCCTGTCTAAACTCTGCCAGTAGACAAATGCATTGGATCACCATGGGGCTGCTGCCCTGTTGAAGATTGGTTTGGTTTGTCGCTCTACGGCCATCTTGTGTACACTAGGGCTAAACAGACAAGGACCTACAGTTTAAAGTGGATTCCGAACCATTACAAACACCCATGGCACCTCCGGACTCGAGCCCGAAACCCGTGGTACCGAGCTTCAGAGCCCTAGCCACTTGGCCATCATTCCCTTACTCCGTTGAAGAAGATAACATCAAACCGATGCGATGCATTTATTTCAATCGCCACTGATTAAATATTTTTCCAAAGCATTAACTCGAACCCAAGAATCAACACGAATTCATTTCGGATCGATATACCTGCTAAAGATTTAAATGATAACTAGGCCTCTAGTTAAGCCTACATTAAACCATGTAATTTTTTTTGAGGGGGATGTAACATAATGTGCTTGATTATTTTTTAAAAAATTTTATTATAATTGTTGTTTTGGAATTCAGGGCCCCTTAATTTCATGTTATACCCTTAGAGTCAAATAGGATGACTGCTCTAGTAAATTGTTCTGTTCGGCACTGCAAATGGAGTTAGGGCAATACGTAAAGCTGCGACTTCACCGTCGTAAGCAGATGCAAAACAGTCGACAGGGGCATAGACAGAAAACAGGTTGCAGAAAACTCCTGCCCAGCGTTTATTCGCTGTTCCATCCGGGAGTCATCGGTATTGATTCTCAACCCCCCGATTCGGGGTATAGCTCGTTGATAGTTGCATAGGAAATACTCTAAGAACATCACGTCTAGTATCTAATTTTCGGATAGCGGGAACAAGATCTGTGACTACATTTAAAATTCGACAGTCTAAAGGACTGCGGGGAGGGGCGGGGGCAAATTTTCAAGCTCGAAATTAAGGTTATAAGAGTCCTTCAGTTTCAACATCTCATGCAGGAAGCCTGCTTGAGTCTTTAAAAAAAAAAAAATGAAATGTGTGTTATATAAATTTATTACCTCAAATTTCGGATTATATGGCAAGTTGGTTATTTCGAATCTGTCAAACAGGATGTCAATGTCTATGACGGAACATCTGAAAGTATGAATTGATTAAAATACACGAAACAATGAACAGAAATGCACAGAAATTGAAGAAAATATCTGTTTACATTGACAATAGATACTCTTGAAACACATGGATAAATAATAAAATGATTGCAATTTCAAAACCCTTGAGTGCAAGAAAGGGCAGCAATTACAAGGGTAGCAATAGCAATTACACAAAGAATGACAAAATCAGTAATGTAAGAAAGTTCTCCTGGTTATTATACGCACTTTTATACGATTAGATAAGGATTATCAAAAAGTCTTAATGTGTTTTCCTGAGTTGAATTTTGCAAGATTGTTCAATTAAAATGATGCTTTATATCTTCAATATTTTGTAGCTACTTACTATGGGAGCCTAGGATGTTCCATACAAACTCAATTGATGAAGAATTTGTTGTCCTTGAGGGCCAAGAATGAGCATTTTGTTATTGGTTATGCTTTAAATTAGTAAGAAAGCCAAGAAAGATAACACAAATTGCCACGATTTCATCAATATACTATCTGTTAAAGTTATACGTTTTACTTCTAGGAATTATTATAAAAATATAGCATCCTACGCCTTCATCCCAGAGGTTTGGTTGTGGGCCTCTTAGAAACAGAATTTATTTTTTTGTTCTAGCACAGGGGTGGTCAACCCAAATGATCTCATGAGCCACATTGGAAATGCATCCCTAACTCCGAGGCCGCATATAAAATTATATATATATCCTAATATTAGATTTAGACCCACTGTAGACATTTTTGGAGTGAAAAATTGAAACGTAATGAGTTATTATTTTTGTCTTTACTATTATTCTTACATGTAAACATAGACAATATAATAATAATGATACTAAACGCACATTGTAAAGAAATCTATAACACTAAAAATGAAATATAAAAAATATATAAATGAAATAAAAAAATTGAAATCTTTAAAAATGTTTTATTTTACTAGTGCGATATTTATTTCTCTTTCACTTAACTTTTTAAAATCGATCTCAATTTGGGCATCGTAATTTGTGTTGCATGTTAGCATCCGTTATGTTTGAGCATGTTTTTATGTTGGGTCAATTACCTTTTAGAAAAAAACGATTCGCAAGTGTAAGTTGAACCAAAAGCGCTAACAACTTTCTGTGTCAGATTTCTCAAATTTAAATGTTTCTCTTTTGTGATATTTTTATAAAAATCAATTTTTGATTCCGATGTTTCTGATGATAAATGTGTTTTAATTCAATATTGCATTAAATTAAACGGAATTATTAATATTGAATATGAAAATAATTATCCTGCAGTCTCAGCACGCAAATCGAAACCAAAAAGCAAATTTTACTTGTAACTGAGAATCTGTTTGCTCTTTGCTCTAGGTTTGCTCTATCAACAATCAACTGTGCGTATCTAGGGATGGTCACTGAGGTCACTTAAAGTAAAACATAGAATTTGTTATATTAGATGTTCCAAGATGCGCTCGCATCATGAATACGCAGAATATAATTGAATTATTCTGCGAACTCATAACTGTAAACTCATAAATAAAACAGTATATGTCATATATTCGCAAGAATATTATTTTAAAACAAAGTTAATTTTTTCTCACAATTTCTGCAGTTATTTTTTGAATTTATGGATTTTTGTACAAATAATGTATTTTTGATACATTGGTTTTTCACTACTTTGGTCATTATAAAATAAATATTTGTAAAAATGTAATAAATCTCACGGGCTGAAAAAATATTCAAGGCGGGCCGCGGGTTGGCCATCCCTGTTCTAGCACGTTCTCCGCATGGATGAGTAGGCCCAACGGCTACAGCACTGAAGTGGAATATATGACGCCCGAAACTGTCGATAAGCCGAGCAAAACACTCTAGATAGTTTTGTCTCGATTGAGAAAAGATTGAAGACAGATGTCTTAGACAATAGAGAATTTTTGCATACCATATTTTGGACGTTCGTTATTTTTTCTCCCTAGCCCGCATGATCATAGGAAACATTATTACAGATACGCATGCGCAATTCCTATGAGCATGCGCACTAGGGTGAAAAAAAATAACGGACGTCCAAAATACGGTATGCAAAAACTCTCTATTGTCTCGACGGACGTCTACCTACGCTTGATTTCAATCCGGCAATTATCTTTAAATGGTGAAAGGTATCGCAGTTCGATAATTCTCCTGACCATTAAAGAGCGGCCAATTGGCCTTTGGTACCACAGGCTCCAGGTTCGAATGGTGGCGTTGGCATGGATGTCTGTTAGTGGTTTGGAATCCACGTTAAACTGTAGGTCCCGGTCAAATTAGCCTAAAGTGTGCACAAGATGACCGTAGAGCGACAAGCCAAATCAAACCAAACCTGACCATTAACGTGGTGGCAAAGGATGCAGTCCGAGTCTGTCACACAATCATCCTATCTGATATCACATTTGTTCACCTTGGCACCAAAGTCTTCATGTTTTCTTTTCTTCTTTTAAAAATATTCAGTTTTAGGAGATTATTTATGAGCTGTAATCGAAATCCTCAAGAATTAATGTACACATTAGAGCGAAGAATACATTAAGGTATATTTTGCCACACTTATTATAAAGTTGGCTTGTTTTTGAAAGTGCCGATTTCAACGCATGTCACCAGTTCTATGTGTCTATAAATTCTAGAATAGAGCCGAAATTGAAATGTTTCGTGACGATTTCATTGCTCTTGTGATGGTCTGGGGTTATGACAAAAATCCTAAGGATTTTAGTTCTGTTTTTCTGTTAAAGAAACATGAGTAAATTCCATTCTTAGATGTTGTTTCGCTTGCAAAGAAAAGACACCGGAAGAAGAGAAAAGATTTTACTTACTCTGGTTTCCACATTTTCTCCTCGGCGCAATCATGCTAAAGGGGAGAAAAGAAAATTTCCTTAAGAAATGTCGCTGAAACACTTAACAGCAATTCAGAAATGAAGAGATACTTTTAAATTTACTTACTCCTTGAATTTTTGTCCTGATTTCCTGAAACAAAAGAAAATATTATATTAATACATCAATTCCTGCATAAATGATTTTTTGTTAACAGTGGTGTTTTTTTCTTATTGTTGAACATTGTTGGACCTCATGTTTCACTCATGTATGTCACGAACAGCAGATTGGCGAGTTATATATGTTGGCCATGCCTTCTACTACTACTACACCACACCACACCAAACCACATTACTGTACCTGTACCTAGAGTTGAGTGGACCCTGTACAGTTTGGGAATGATGTGGGAGAGCAGAAGTCTGACTGGGCTTTGTGACTCTCTCCGGCTCATATGAGACCGGGACCTACGGCTTAAAGTAGATTTCGAACCCCTTCAAGTCTCCATGGCGTCGCCGGAATTCAAACCCGAAACCTGTGGTACCGGGCGACAGAGTGCTAGCCACTCGGCCATCTGACCCCTGGATCATGCACTCTAGAAAAATTTAACACGTGGGATATAACCCGGAAAAATTCTCACCTGATAGCCTGACTATCAAGGAGCCTGAATGGCCGAGTGTCTAGCGCTCGGTGCCCCAAGTTTCGGGATCGAGTCTCGGCGGTACTAGGGATGTTTGTAGTGGTTAGGAATCCACTTTAAACTGTAGGTCCCTGTCTCATAGGACTGTAGAGCGTCACGGAGCCCAGTCAAACTTCTCAAACTGTATAGGGGCAACTCAACTGTAGGCACAGTGATGTGGTGTGGTGTGGTGTGGTGTAGTGGTAGTAGTAGCAGCATTCTGACTATCAATGCGACAAACGTCCTGTGTTAATTCTATAAGAGAAAAATTAGTCTCAATTTAGTAATACTTCTATAACCTACCCGATTCTACTTTCATCTGGTGAGTTGAACAAAATATCTATGTCAAATTATTAATTTATTTAATGTTTTTTTTTTTTTTAAAAAAGAGGCTTTTTTTGTGCATAAGCTGCAACATAACTATCTGCTCATAATCGGTACCAGCGTAGAACCTTTTGAAATGTTGCTAAAATAAAATATTTAAAAGCTTATTCCCATTTGATACTTTGATTTTTTGTCAATGATAACAGTGGAGGCCTTTAAAATTAGAAAAACTGGTTAATTCCACAAGTTTCTTCGAATACTTCAACTTCGCTGTCTGAATATTAATACATTACTCGTTGTTTAATATGCCTGTCATTTGTATGCCTTAGTACTAATACTCTGCTCGACATAATAAATGCAATGCCATTAAAATTTGGCCCAAATAAATATGCAAACTTCGGGGGAATACGCAGATGAACATGTTTTTGCCGATGATCTGAAAGGCAAGTAGGTCATATGATACTAGTGTCCAAAAAGTAAGACCAATTTTCAATGAAAATTTACCGGCCATATGGTATTTAAATTTTTTTGGGGGGTTATTGGCACTGTCCTTCACATCTGTGTGAAATTTTACGTCAAAATATTCATTAGTGCTGGAGTTATGATTGGTTTTGTGAGATACTAAAACTGATTCCGGCGATTTTCGAAATGTCTCTTCAATCGACTCGAAACGCTGTCCCCGCAGTTTTTTGAGGGAATAGTCAGAAGTAGCGATGCTAATAAGGTGAATACGGTGGTTGTGGAACGATATGGGTTTCATTTTTGGCGAAAAAGTCACGAAGAATCAATGCAGTGTGAGCTGGCTCATTCAGTGTTTTCGGTACCAATCCAGATTTGTCGCGTTTGAGGCCCAAAACATCTCTTAAAATGGAATTTTGAAATTCCAATATCAAACAGCAAGGTCTCTAATAGTAAATCAACGTCTTGCAAGAAACAAAATTTTAATCTTTTTAACGTGAGCTTCGTGGGTTGAGGTTGGTGATCGGCCAGAGGGCTCTTCGTCTTCAACGCGTTCTCTGCCTTCTTTGAACTATTTTTGCCACTTTTAAACATTTCTTTCCGATATAGGAATGCTCACCGAATGCCTTAAGCAACATTATATATGTTTCTACAAACGAAATTTAATGCAATTTCTTTGCTCAATTAATTCAGACATTTCAAAAATCGCCGGAATCAGTTTTAGCGTCTCACAAAGCCAAGTGTAACTCAAACATTAATGAATATTTTTACGTCAAATTTCTCACAGATGTCAAGGACAGTGCCAACAACCTAAAAAAAATTGAAATACCATATGCTCCGGGAATTTAAATTGAAAATTGATCTTACTTTTTCGACACAGCAGTAATAGAACCGGATAGAAGAGACGGAAACTGTCACTACATTCTGCCGGCTATGTTATCCAGAATTTCGAGAAATTCTAAGCTTCAGGAGGTGTATATGGATTAAGCGATGCCTAGACGATGACATTAAAGACAGTTCCCTAGCCGAACGGTTTTACGCGACATCAAATTGTAGGCTTAAGAACAGCTAGTTGAACCTACAGTAGTATCGCTACTGAAATGTACGTAGATGTATCCACTGTGCAAAGAATTTGGATGGAATCGATGGACGGAATTAGGTACGCCTAGACATACTACTGTGTCCAAAGAGTAAAAACAATTTTCAATTTAAAATTCCCTTGGCTTATGGAATTTCAATTTTTTTGTTTTGTTTTTTAGGTTGCCGGCCCTGTCCTTGACATCTGTGCGAAATTTGACGTGAAAATATTCAATAGTGTTTGAGTTACGCTTTGAGTTTGCCCATCCCTACTCTAGAGCAAATCTTTTTGAACTGAATAGTCAAAATGCAGTATGCTAACGATTTGTATAGAACAATCGGTGTGTGCGTAAAAAAACCCATTTAGGGCATAATATTCTGTGATCATTTTGTTTGTTTTTTGATATTTTGTAGTTTTACTTAAAAACGTTTTATTTTTCTATTTGAATTGCAATGGAAAAAAAAAATGTACATCTTACCTCAGCAGATGGTAAAAACCTAGATTGCTGCAAAGAGAGACAGAAATAAGAATCGTATATAGTATGAAACATATGAATCACATTTAATATGTAATCTATAACATCTATAATGAGAGAAAATGTATTCACCTAATGTTATAAATTTAAATCTTTAAAAACATTCATAAGAAACACTAGAAATATCAATGAAAATACTATAGAAACTGAACGGGGAGTGGATGGCCGAACTACATATTTTAAATGTTGTTAAAAAGCGATTTTTTAATGAATTGCAAATATTTTAATGATTCAGTCGATACATTATATTCATTAAGTGTCCATCAAAACGTGCAATCATTTTCAGGAAATCAATTCCTGATAATTAAGATAGTGACTATGACGGCAAGACAACTTGAGTTTCGACATATCGATGGAGAAAGTTCTTCAACTGAGTTTGGAATACGCGGAGTGGATGGCTGAACAGAGCCTTTAGGAAAAAATTAAGATGAAAGTTCTCATGTTTACGTCGAGCATGGGCACGCTGAATCGGCAGGCTGGATAATCCTCCATTGAAATGGATTACAGGAGGGCAGGGTGCTACCAAGGCTACGATTGTTCGTTCCGATTTTCGGGACACAAAGAAACAAACATCAGATTACAGAGGTGGTGTTATTAGTGTAAAGCATTCTACAAGTTGAGTAATTTCTTAAACCGATGCATAGTAGCATACAGAGTCATTTTAAAAATAACTGTACTTCATACAAAAGGAGATTATGTATTCGTGAAACGGGGAACGAATGAAAGAAAAGGATTTTGGGATGCGTATTCCAAAACCAATGTGCTACCATCATACCAGGATGCAACCATCCACTATTTTTCGGGTTACACAGAAACAAACTTCAGATTACCGAAGTGGTGTTATTAGTGTGAAACATTCAATAAATTGAGTAGTTTCTTAAACTGATGCTTAGTCGTTAAATGTAGGATGGGTTTAGGCATCAAAATTGTGTCCAAAGAACTCCATTATTTTATTATTAGCTATACTTCAATTACATGCAGGAGTATTTTTTTTGTTCTAATGCAGCTGGAAAACGCTTAGACAATTGTCTTCGATGCTTTAAGGCAAGTGCTGCACCGACGTTACTCACTTAGCACTACCCAGGAGGTGCTTGTAACTTGAAGATAAGCTACGGACGAGGAGTAACAATACCTCCGCAACGCTCTACGATCATGTTAGACCGGGACCTACGGTTTAAAGTGGATTCTGAACCACTACAAACATCCATGGCACCACCGGGACTCGAACCCGAAACCTGTGGTACCAAGTTCCAAAGCGCTCGGCCATTCAGATTCCACGTGCAGGAATATAGATTTCAAGAATTTTTCTGATTTCATTAATATAAAATTTTCAGTATAAAATTCTAATTTACTACGATCTTGACAATGAAAAAATACCGGTAGTAAAACCTATTTGGTTATCAAAATAACATGCACCTTGGAGAAAATCCAACAGATGGCCCAGCTGGTATCATATCCAAGTTATCTGATGAACCATCTGGCATCATATATGTTATTAGATGCGAGATAGGGCTACATCGACAGGTTTTGATTTACATATTTTGTATGTGGGCATTTTTATGCGGTCTCTGTACCTTCTTTTTCATTGGCGCATCAGCCCCATGGTGGGCCAAGGCAGCCAACATACTGCAGATTTCAAGACAAGAGTTATTTTCTTTTTTTTTACAGGGTAGTGTTGTCAGCCCTATACCCAACGCTCTACAGCCACATTAGACCGGGACCTATGGATTCCGGAACCACTACAAACATCCATGGCACCACCGGGTCTCAAACACGAAATCTATGAAACCGAGCGCTAGTAACTCGACCATCAGGTCCTATTTACAGCATAATTTTTTTTCTAAATATTTTGCAAGCAATATATTTTATAGACATTTACAAAGTAATGTCGAGTCTTATATTTAAAAAAATACACATGTTTACCCTCTTTCAAAAGCACCAAAAATAGATTCTTATGATTTAAACAGGTAAAAGTTTATTTTCAATTTATTCTACTACTGTGCCCAAAAAGTAAAGCATAATTTAAATTTCCCTGGAATGAAATTTCAATTTTTTTTTTATGTTGTGGGCACTGTCATTGGCATCTGTGGGAAATTTCAAGTCAAAATATTGATTAGTGTTTGAGTTACACATGGCTTTGTGAGACGCTAAAAATTATTTCGGTGATTTCTGAAATGTCTGAAATAATTTAGCAAAAACTTGCATTCAATTTCGTTATTCAATGAATATTCGTGTGGGAAACGTATAGAATGTTGCAGAAGGCATTCGGTGAGCAAACTGTATCGGAAAGAAATGTTTGCAAGTATTATAAACAGTTCAAAGAGGGCAGAAAACGCGTTGAAGACGAAGAGCGCTCTGGTCGACCATCAACCTCAACCGACAAAGCTCACGTCCAAAAAAATTAAAGATTTAGTGCTTGTAAACCGTCGATTTACAATTAGAGACCTTGCTCATGATGTTGGAATTTCAAAAGGTTTGTTTAATTCCATTTTAAAAGATATTTTAGGCCTCAAACGCGTCAAATCTCGTATGGTACCGAAAACAATTTTTTGGAAAACATCGTCACGTTGAAGTGTGGGAAACAATGCTTTCTGATTATCAGGACAAGTTGAAATGCATCATAACTGGAGATGAGACTTGGATTTATGCTTACGACCCGGAAACAACAGGCCAATCGAGTGAATATTGTGAAAAAAGTGAAGCAAGACCGATAAGAGCACTCCAAAGTCGCTCAAAAATCAAGGTCACGTTGACCGATTTCTTCGATTACCATGGTGTGGTGCATTATGAATTCCTTCCGACGGGCCAAACTGTCAACAAGGAATATTATTTGAGTGTTATGCGTCGTTTGCGTGAAGCTATTCGCAAAAAGATGCCACATTTATGGAAAGACAACTCTTGGTTTTTGCATCACAATAATGCGCCAGTTCACACTGCATTGATTCTTCGAGATTTTCTCGCTAAAAATGAAACCCCTATCGTTTCACAACCACCGTATTCATCTGATTTCTGGCGACTTCTGGCTATTCCCTAAACTCAAAACACCACTTTGGGGACACCGTTTTGGGTCGATTGAAGAGATTCAACGTGAATCGGCGCGCGCTTTGAGGTCATCCCGCCCAATGACTTTTTAGACATTGGGCGGGCATTGAGGATGCATTGAGGATTGGAAAATTGGCACAAGTGCATTGTGTCCGGAGGAGATTACTTTGAAGACGATGAAATAAATTTGAAGACTAAACAAAGAATTTTTGAAACAAAATCAAAATTGGTCTTACTTTTTGGGCACAAAGTATATGGAAATAATTTTACCTAAACAGAATGTGACTAGATTTGGCACAGCAAAATTCTAAATATCATGATAAATTTTCAATGTATATATGTAATGTAATGATTCATAATGATCTGGCGATTCAGCTGTGTGTCCCAAAGGCTTGCTTAAAGTTGTCATGAAAATAATTCCGGATATACCACAGGGGACGTTACCTGTCTATGAAAGCTGTAATGCTGAGAAAATTGACATTTTGTAGTCTATGGGAATGTTTAAAAAAGGGATTCCGAACCACTACAAGCATCCATGTCACCGGCGGACTCGAACCCGAAACCTATGGTATCGAGCGCCAAAGCCAGAAACTCAGCCATCAGGCAACTCACAATTTCTACTACTACACCACACCACATCACTGTGCCTAGAATTTTGCCCTTATACAGTTTGGGAATGATGTGGTGAGAAGTCTGATTGGGCACTGTGACGCTCTACTATCATAGGAGACAGGGACCTAAGGCTACAAACATCCATGGCACCGCCGGGACACGAACCCGAAACCTATGGTAATGAACGTCAGAGCTCTAACCGTTCAGCCATCAGGTCCCTAAACTACTTTAATTTCTAATACTGCACCACACCACATCACTGTGCCTAGAATGGAGTTGCCCTTATACAGTTTGGGAATGATGTAGGTGAGAAGTCTGATAGGGATCTGTGATGCTTTACAATCATAGGAGACAGGGACCTACGGCTTAAAGTGGATTCCGAACCACTACAAACTGAAATGGCATCGCTGGGAATCGAACCCGAAACCTGAGGCACCGCGCGCTAGACATTAGGCCCCCTAAACTACATAAAACTGAGAGTAAATTTAATCGAATACCAAATAAAATGCATTTTTTTTTTTTTCCTAAATTTGTGTTTTCGTTAATAACCAAGACGACATCTGGCCTCTACTAGTTCAAGTGCTTTCAAATAAATTTGCCTAAAAGAATGCGTCATTGGAATCGAACTGATGAAAAGAACTGAAATGAAAACGAAGCATGGCTTGTTGGGATAAATAATTCATAGAGTTCAGATATTAAACCTTTAGATGGATCGAGTTTAAAGTGTGCTATCAGATATTTTTGCTTCTTGACTCCCTTACAGATTTGTATAGGTTAGAACATTAATTTTTAAACGACTGTTTTTATTATCCATTATTGACAAAGGTTTTTCTGCCAATAAATAAAACGATGCAAAGATTTGAAAAGACACCAGAACCAATAAACGGAATGAAGATTCTCTTAGTTGGCGATCCACACTGCGGTAAACTGAGAACGGTCCTAGCTTTAGTGAACTGCGGCACCCTAATAAACATTTCCAATCGTCATCACCACAAAGTTTACACATTCCACTACGGTTTCTGTCCTGGCAAGGTAATCTCCCTGTACTTTCCGATCGACAACGATATTTACATCGTCAACGAAGAACTTCTGGCTACAATGGACGTATTTGTCTTCTGTTTTGCCATCGAGAACCACGAAAGCTTCCGTAGCATCGAACGCAAGTGGCTTCCATTGATGAAAGAGTACCCGCACTACCAGAACTCCATTCTAGTCGCCAACAAGGTGGACCTGAGGACCTGCGAGTCTGTTATGAAGCAGAAAAGCTGGAACCCTGTTTCCGGAAAAGAAGCTCGCGAAATGTGGAAACGTGAAGGCTTTGTTGCCTACGAAGAATGTTCAGTCGCCCAGAAAAATGTCTCCCAATTATTACGAACTGCGGTCGACATGGTAAGAAACTATCTTTGAATTCGCAGTGTTTTCATTGAATTCGCAGCGATTTCATCGAAACATTGTTGAGTTATTTTATGGCAGACTGTTTTTGGTTTTTTAATGCCTGAAATAATAAAGTAAAATATTTTCAATATAGATTTTGTGATTGATTAAGTGTCTGTTTTCTAATGCAGCTGGCATTATAGACCCTTGATCTTTTATGCCAGGGGTCTCCCAACTACGGCCCGCCAGTTTCATCAATCCGGCCCGCGACAGCGAATAATTGCTGCTGTAATAAGTTGGATAAAAAACATAGAATGATAATAAGTCGGTTTTATTTACTTGCTAGGTAAAGCCTGATGGCAAGCATAATACGCAGAAGATTTAACTTAAGCATAACAACTAACAAATAATTGAAATGAATCCCACTAACATTATAAATTAGTGAACATTCCGCGGTTACCCTCGGTAGTTATACCTACCTATTTCCGCTTTTAACCACTAGATGTCGTCAAGTGTCACGGTCGTATCGATACACACAATAGTAATTGAACAAGCGAGTTTAGCAAGCGTATGCTCTCTCAGAGCGAGGTACTCGGCGACTAGTCTAGAAATTATAAATAATGGCAGAATAATTAAAACTGTTTTGGCCCTTGGTACTTACTGAAGTAAACAGTATGGTCCTAAGGCTGGAAAGTTTGGAGATCCCTGTTTTATGCCATAAGGGCTGCACCGACATTACTCGCTTTGCACTACCCAGGGGGTGCGTGTAACTTGAAGTTAAGCGCGGACGCGGAGTAACAATGTCCCCGCAACGCTCTAAGATCCTATTAGGATATGAACTTACGATTTAAAGTGGATTCCGAACCACTACAAACACCCATGGCACCGCCAAGATTCGAACTCGATACCTGTGGTACTGAGCGCCACAGCGATTAAGTGTCTAAAGTAGATTAAAACAGTTTTTTGATAAATATGTATCGTAGTTTTGTCTTGAATCGGAAGAATTTTAGTAGAATCGCCAAACTTTTTTGGCTGTAAAGATATGTTTCATTTTGTCAAATCCCTAAATTTTACTGTTGAATAATAAATGGGAAAAACAAACCAAAAAAAAATGCTTTTGTTAGATTTAATTTTTATTTTATAGTTGCAGCTTCTCGAATCCGTCGAATGCGCGACGCAGTTGCAGTGACTTCCGTCGAATGCGCGAATGCGCGACGCAGTTGCAGTGACTTCCGTCGAATGCGCGACGCAGTTGCAGTGACTTCCGTCGAATGCGCGACGCAGTTGCAGTGACTTCCGTCGAATGCGCGACGCAGTTGCAGTGACTTCCGTCGAATGCGCGACGCAGTTGTCGAATGCGCGACTTCCGTCGAATGCGCGACGCAGTTGCAGTGACTTCCGTCGAATGCGCGACGCAGTTGCAGTGACTTCCGTCGAATGCGCGACGCAGTTGCAGGGACTTCCGTCGAATGCGCTACGCAGTTGCAGGGACTTCCGTCGAAGGCGCGACGTCGAATTGCGGCGCAGTTGACTTCCGTCGCGGCGCAGTTGCACGGACTTCCGTCGAATTCGCGGCGCAGTTGCAGTGATTTCATTCTAAAATATAAAATTCAGTTTAAATTAGACAATATCTTTTCTCCCCTCCCCCTCCTCCAATTATCCCTGCTTGGGGAATTGAGGATGTTACATTGACACCGGTAACTTAAAATCGTTCCCTTTTGACGACCAGTACAGTATAAATTCCTTGAGTGATTGAGAATATGAAATGTTTTTTTGCATTTCCACATGACACATAAGTGACTTGAAATAATTATATCTAATAGATTTCATAACTTTTTTTTTTAATGAAATATTTGTAACATTACTTTTGAACCGTTGTAGGGAAAACCATTAATTTTCTACTGCAAGATTTAAAAGAAGTAATGCATCGGATTGAGAATTCATGAAATGTTAAGTATATTTCTTATTACTTCAATTTGAACTATTTATCATGTAAAAAAAAAACTAGAATCATTAATACGCGTTTATTAGTTTCACCTGAATGTTTGTTTGTAACTGACTCTTTGGGTTCGATTTTGCCCTACTTTAAGCGATCAGATTTAATTTAAACTTTGTAGACTTATCAAGGACCGACGACACTAAAATATTTTGATAAGTTTATTATCTCATCATGATTAGGATTGCCAGGATTAGTGATTAACTATTTGAAAAGTCATCTTAATCGGCTCATCACTTTTCCCCCTGGAGATCTGTTTCTCCTCATACACACTATTTAAGCTGCAAAGAAACATTTACAGACATCTTTCAGAACAAAAACAGTTGATTATTTTTAATACGCATTTAACACTCTTTTTTAAAATTAATCAAACTAAAAAGTAAAAAATAAATGTTAACATTAGAATAAAAAAAAATTACTGGCAAGAAAAGGAATGTCACTGTTCTAAAAGCGTGGGGTGCTTTGCATGACATTTTTAAACTAACTCTGCATTTCGCAATGAAACTAGTGAAAATTATAACGATTGATATCGAGCACCCCACGCTTTTAGAACAGTGACATTAATTTCCTCGTCAGTCATTTTATTATGTTAACAATTATTTTTAACTTTTTAGTTTGATTAACTCTAAAAGCTGTTGTTTTAGTTTTTTAAACAATTTATTTATCATCTAGTTTTCATTCATTTTAACAGATAAAGTTGAATTTCTACAAGAAAACTAAGTATTGCCTCACACTTGCGATAATAGAGGCTTTACAGCCTGAGTAAAAACTATAAGGCCAGTAAAAATTTTTGAGAAAATGTAAAATGAAATAAAAGGGATTCAAATAATATTAATTATTAAAAGTTCATTGATAAGAAATAAATGCTGTAAACATAATTTGTAAATACATAATTATGAGAAACATGTGGTTATTTACAAAGTTAGTATTTCTGCCTGAGTAAAAAACTTTAAGGCCACCAGTCATTTTTTAAAAATAAATATAATATAATCGTGTAATTACCATTGCAACTACTAGCTTGTGGCAACGCTGCAATTTTCATATTTGTCATACGTTTCTTCGAAGTATTGGTGATCTTTGCAAAGATGGCGAAAGATAAGAGTTAACTGATCGTGAAAGAGAACAGATCGAAGCTTTGTCTTCAACAGGAATAAGTAGTCGTGCTATTGCGATAAAGATAGGAAGATCAAAGACTGTAGTCAACAATTTTTTAAAATTGAAAGACAATTATGGTAAAAAGAATACTGGGGAAGACCTAAAGCTTTGTCCTCGCGTGATGAAAGAAGAGTTTGCCAACTTGCATCTACTGGAAAGTACTCAACCAGGAAAATGATTCCGACGACAGGTTTAAAAGTTTGTCAAAAAACGATTTATAACACAATTAGAAGGTCTGGAAGGTACACCTATACAGCAAAAAACTGACTAAGCCTCAGTTACTGCAGAGACACAAAATAGAGCGTTTGAACTTTGGCCAGAAAGTCATGACCTGGGACAACCAATGGATAGAAATTATTTTTTTTCTGACGAAAAAAAAATGGAATTTGGATGGACCAGATGGCTGGAATTTCTACTGGCATATGATATAAGAAATGAAAAAGAAATATTCTCCAAGCGCCAATTAGGTGGAGGGTCTGTCATGACTTGGGGCTGTTTTTCTTACAATGGTGCGGGCTCAATTGCATTCGTTTCAGGTAGAATGAATTCACAAGGATACCAAAATGTCCTAACAAATCATCTTTTGCCAAATGCTGAATGTCTTGCTGGAGAAAATTGGAAATATCAGCAAGACAATGCACCGATCCATTCCAGTAACAGCACAAAAAATTGGTTCCAAGTCAATAACGTTGAAACTGTGAAATGGCCAGCTAGATCACCTGACCTCAACCCAATCGAGAACCTTTGGGATGACTTAGCAAGAAGAGTTTATGCAAATGGAAGACATTTTACATCATCAACAGAGCTGAAATCTACTATCGAAGATGAATGGTATAAAACCGAACCCACCCTTTGTCAAAAACTCGTTTCATCCATGAAAACAAGAATATTTGAAGTAATTCGAAGTAATGGCGCCTACACAACCTTCTAAAAATTAGTAATTTTTTTCTTATATGTTATTTTCTATGTTGGCCTTAAAGTTTTTACTCAGGCTCAAGTATTCATCTGTGTGTTCTGTAATATTTTCTAATAATAAAATATTTGCAAATTAATTTTTCTACTTTTCTTACTTTTATTTAAGCTCAATAATTATCAATCAAATGGTATTTTAATTCTTCAGTTTAAATGTTTTCATTTTCTCAAAAATGTCAACTGGCCTTAAAGTTTTTACTCAGACTGTATATATGAATTTTGACATTGCGAATTTCAGTTCGCTCTGATGTATATTATTTCATACAACAATCTTTAATTGTTAAATTTCTTAAATGCATAATTTTTTTAATACAATTTTAAAAATATTAACAAATGGTAATTTTCATGAGCTTTTGTTAAACTCAATCATTGTATGTGTTCACAATTTTTAAATTTGATTTTTGAACCATTTCATGAAAGATTGAGCTCAAATTTTGTGCACAAGTATTCTGTTAAAAATTTCTTTTTAACCCTCTATAGGTCCATGTAGCTTTCAGGTCACATGCTAATATATCTATATTTACTAAATATTTTTACGTAAGATGTCGTATACATCTTGATTATATAATATCTAGGAGACGGCCAGTAACAATATTGATGATGGCTGACAGCATTATCCACATGGAATGCCAAAATAAATTATTTCTGCCTCAGACAGCTTGCAAAGCATCTTCTGCAATTGACATTATTTGTGCTTCTGTCGGTGTTTACCAAGCAAAGAAGGATAACACGTGGACTGAAGAATTTGTAGGCTGACACATAGATGGCGCTACTAGTATTAAATCCATACGACTTTTAGCCAGCCCTAACCTTCAAAAGACACGTGTATAAATTTGACAGCTGTTGCACTATTAGTATGTGAGTTATAGCATTTTTAGTGTTCATCATGTGCAGTCCACTCGACTGACTGTCGATTGGACTCCGGTGTGAAATGATGGAGCCATGTTTCATCCATTGTCCCATATCGACGCAAAAATTCGGGTTTATTACGATTGAACAGCTCCAAACACTGCTTAGAATCATCACTTCGTTATTGTTTTGGGTCGATTGTGAGCTCGCGCGGCACCCACTTGAACAGAGCTTTCGTATATCTAAATATTCATTCACGATATGTCCAACACGTTCCTTTGATATCTTTAGGGTCTCAGCTATCTCAATCAACTTCACATTACGGTTATCAGAAATTATTTTGTGGACTTTTTTTGATGTTTTCGTCGATAACAGCCTCTTTGAGGCGTCCACTGCGTGCATCGTCCTCGGTGCTCATTTCGCCTCGTTTAAATGTAGCAAACCACTTCTCTACGGTTGATTTTCCTGGTGCAAAGTCCGAATAATGTTTATCAAGCCAAGCCTTGGCTTCAATAGTATTTTTTTTTTTTCACCAAAAAGCAATGTTTTATTAACACACGAAATTCTTTTTATCCATTTTTTTCAAACTTCCAAAAATTGCTTCACTAAAAATGCTATAACTCGCATACTAATAGTGCAACAACTGTCAAATTTATACACGTGTCTTTTGAAGGTTAGGGCTAACTAAAAAGCATATGGATTTAATACTAGTAGCGCCATCTATGTATCAGCCTATGAGCTTTCAGCCCACGTGTTTTATTCTGTGTTTGAATATCGGTCGCAGCTTATTTGTCTGCATTTCATTTTTTCTCTATTTGCATAGGATACAGTTATGTGACTTTCTAATTACAGTGCTTATTATGGTAGATGGCAGTATACTTAAGATAATGCTTGTGATTTTATCTTTTTTTTATTTTTATGTATCATGTACCCAAAATATACATACAAAATCACAAATAAGAGGAATTGGATGCATAAGGGATTATAGAAGATCTTTAATGTTTATTATTTCTGCGAAAAGGTAGTTGTACGTTGACCCAAAAGCTGGGATGCAAAAAGAGTTCCAAAATAAAATTTTCCAAATACAACGTATATCTATGTTTAACGCCAAGTACAAACTGTTTTATAGAGTTTCACGTGTAAATTTATATACAGGGGTGCAAATATTGTAAGCCGTTGTTGTTACTTCAAAATTACAAAGTGAATTAATTAGTAAACATTATTTGAAAGCTGCATATATAGACTTATACAATGAGAAAATCAACAATTATAATTTTTTTTTCATATTTAAGAAAACATTTGACCCCTAAAGGGTTAACAAAACAATTTCGCCTTGTCAGATTTGATTTGGTTTGTCTCTCTACGGTCATTTTGTGCACACTTAAGGTAATTAGACAGGGACCTAAAGTTTAACGTGGATTCCGAATCCCCACCAAACACTCATGCCACCACCACCACCAGTATTCGAACCTGAAGCCCTAGCGAATTGGCTCTCAGGCCGCTCGCCTTTCAGAGGGCTTTTTAGGTTTTGACAATTTAGTTACTGATGCGATATAACACCACGTGGGGTTTTCGTGTTTTTAGATCTTACTGCCTACGGTTCTGGGTTTAATATTAACTTTGCTTTTAAAAATTCATGATGACGAAAGGATACTTTACCATGATATGCGACGTTTACCATGACGAAAGGATACTTTACCATGATATGCGACGTTTACCATGACGAAAGGATACTTTACCATGACATGCGACGTTTACCATGACGAAAGGATACTTTACCATGACACACGATGTTTACCATAACGAAAGGATGCTGTACCATGACATACGACGTTTACCATGACGAAAGGATACTTTACCATGGCATGCGATGTTTACCATGACGAAATGATGCTTTACCATGACGAAAGGTACTTACGACGTTTACCATGACGAAAGGATACTTTACCATGGGATGCGATGTTTATCATGACGAAATGATGCTTTACCATGACATATGACGTTTACCTTGGCGAAAGGAAACTTTACCATGACATATGACTTTTACCATGACGAAAAGATTTAACGGGCTCCGGGATTCCTATCACCCCAGCATAAATATAACTTATAATCCCCAGCTACTGAAGGAAACCAGACACGCCTTCAACAAAAGGTATGCTTTTACATGTCTTGGGTTGTTTGTTGTACAGTTGCAATGTTTTTATTACAAGTATGATGTGGTATTTAGAATTTTATTGAATAACTTAAGAAGGATATATAATTCTCATTTCTAAATGTTATATATAAGACTATATTAAATATTATAACTATAGGCATATTTGATAGAAGGATTAATAAACATAAAATTCAGTTTAGATTACACGATAACATAAGTTTCCGGCAAATAACTTAAAATCCATCGAATCAGTTGTTTTTTTTATCGTGTATGAACTTGATGTTGTCCTCGTTAAGGGTCTGTGACGTTATTCGAAAATGTAGGGCCAAGCAAATAAAACTCCATTTCAAATTTTGGCGTTACTTTGGGCCCCTTAACTCTTGAAATGCTTCATGAATAATGTTAGTCTCGAGGAATTTTCTGGAGAATTTGGCTTTTGTTTGAAGTGTTTTGTAGTATGGTTTTGAAGCACTTTTCCCGTCTTGGCTTGGGATTTTAAACATTTGTATATACAATAGCTATAAGTACTCGTAGTGCATTGATCTGAAGGATTTTCCTGGAAACGAGATACTGCTGCTATTTTTCTGGAGGTCTCTAAAGCATTCGACAGAGTGTGGATCGACGGGTTGATTTATAAAATGATTGTTTAATTATCCTTCTTTTTAATTCTTACCATCAGAAACTATCTAACGAAAAGAAATTTTGTTGTATCTGTTGGAAATACTGACTCAAAGTCTGTAATATTCTTGCTGGGGTACCTCAGGGCTCGATCTTGGGACCATTTCTTTATAACATTTATATTAATGACATTCCTCAAGATCACAAAATTATTTTAGCTCTCTACGCAGATGATACAGCTTTAACTACTCAGAGGCGGCGCACACACATTATGCAGAAAAATCTACAAAATTATATCTATAAACTTGAAAATTTACTTAACAATTGGAAGATTAAACTTAACGTCGCAAAGACTGAAGCAGTACTATTTACCAGGAAAAATAAATTTAATTCTCCTAACATAACTATTTATAATACTAACATTTCCTGGTCTAAAGAAGCAAAATACTTAGGTGTGATATTAGATTAGAATCTTAACTATTGCTCTCACATTAAATACCTTAGCAATAAATTTAATAACCAATTAAGAAATTTCTTTCCTTTAAAACGTAGAAACTCCTCACTAACAATTGAACTTAAAAAGCTAATCTACCTTTCTTACCTCAGACCCATTATAGCATATGCGAGTCCAGTTTGAGGCTCTACTTCTAAAGCAAACATCACAATTCTCGAAAGACTGCAAAACAAAATTATCCGAATGATCACGGATTCGCCTTGGTTCTTCAGAAATGCGGAAATACGATATGTCATCTCTATCCCCAGTTTTGTTGAATATGTTGAAAAACTAGCGATTAATTTTTATAATAATCTCTCCAACTCTAACAATCTTGTATTACAAGATCTTCAAAATTACAGCTATAATATTTCTCTCCCCAAAACCGCAAAAGACCTCGATCTGTTTTAAATATCAATAGTTAAAAATCACTATTTCCTCTTTCTGAAGGACCAATGCTTTCTTCTATACTGCAATGGATGTCTGGTTTTCATTACGGCGGTGCTCAGTTTTTTTTTATTTACTTTTCTTTTTTACTACAGTATGCTTTCATTTTGTAATTTTAATTCCTTTCCTTCTGTATTTTTTTTTTTTTTTTATGTTTTAATTTTTTTTTTTAATCAGTTTATTTATTTGTAATTTTTATTCAATTATCTACTTTTTCTATAAATTTAACATTTTTTCACACTGGCAATGGGCTTAGACCAATCGACAAGTACCCTATTTTTCAAGGACGGAGGTTTATGGTCGCTGCGTGACCAATGCACTCCAAAAATCTACAACGAATATAGTGCATTGATCAATTCCTTCTTGATGTTTCAAAGTTATCACTTTTGACATTTTCCCGTGCTTATGGAGCTGTATAGTGCTTCTTATTGTATTTGGAATTCTTCATTTATGCCTAGAATTTTGAAACATTGATACATTCTTTTGAGTATTGAATGTTATAGTGATTCTTGTAGAATTTGGAATACTTCATTCTTCATTTAGAACGACATTTATCTTACTTTTGTATATTCTTTTTTTAGAGATTCTTGAACAATTCATTCTTCATGAAGTTCTTGACCTATTCAACATTGGCCGAATTCAATAGCCACATGAATATAGCATTCTTGTAGTATCCATTCAATTGCTTCATACATCTCGTGAATTATTAAACATTGGCGTGAATTATTAATTATTAAACATTCTCGAATGTTCACACATAAGTTGAAATTTGCCGAGCAGATTTCAGTTTTAATTTTTTTTTTTAGTAGTCGTCGTGATATTAGTAGCCAAGTGCAATATTTTTATAATTTTTTTATTTCGTTCTAACAAAGCAAAAAGAAAAAAACAAAGATTGCAATATTTTTTGCCGATTACAAGTGCGAAGCCTGCCAAAGAATGTTCCACGCGTGTGAATTGGGTGAATGAGAAAGAACATCAGTTGTTGCAGTTCCGTCACCAGTAATAGTCCTTGCTGAACTTCTGTTCATTCCAGATTTTCTTGGTCACCCCTGAGGCCTGGTAGGGGTCTTTCTTGAGTGGCTTCACCCTTTTGCGCCGTTTCGCGACTGTCCATCTCTGTGCCCATCCCAGGGCGGTGGCCATGAAGTCGTAGACTGCCACCAGAGAGATGCCCAGCCACATGCCCATGTGCCTCCTATGACGCTGAACAGCTCCAGGCTCTGCAAAGAGAAAGGACCGTATCAGAGATTTGGTTTGGTTTTGTGCACACGAGGGCTACACAGACCGTGACCTAGAGTTTAAAGTGGATTCCGAACGACCAACAAACATCCATGCCACTGCCAGGATTCGAACCTGAAGTCTGCTGAATTAGAGAAGATTGATAGGGCAGTCCAGAAATCCACCTGGACTTTCTCCCATTGACTTGTGATACTCGTTGCTTGGTTGATTGCGTTGCACTGAAACGTATAGTTAAAAGTTTAATTATCTTAATAGATGTCAAGTGGAAAATAAATGTGTTCAACTTTCAGAATATGTATCTGTGAGGCGTAATTTAATGCCTTAATATCGGTCTCTAAGCTGGATCTCCAGTACGGTTTGGTTTGTCGCTCTATGGTCATTTTGTGCACACTTTGGGCTAATTAGACCGTGTCTAACATTTTAACGTGGATTCCAAACCACTAACAAGCATTCAGGCCTCTACCAGGATTCGATCCTGAAGCCTGTAGTACTAGTGACCGGAGCGTTAGCCAATTGACCATCAAGCCACTCGAAGATTGATAGGAAAGTTCAGAAACCAGCTTAGTCTTTCTCTCAGTGACTTGTGTGATTCGTCGCCTGGTTGATTTGCGTTGCACTGAAACGTGTAGTTAAAAGTTAAGATAAAGTTACTTAAAAGTATAATTTCTGAAATGAGTATCTTTTATTATTTTCACAAATACATGGAATTTATTGTTAGCATTGAATGAATATGTTGTAGAAGCATGTTTTTATGATGTTTTTATGCTTAAAAATCAATCGGGGCAGTATTCAGTTTTCAGTTGAATTGTCTTCTACGAATCTCAGTAGTGGATTTATGGAATGAAAAGGAGGAAGATTTGGATAGCATTGCACCCTATTTGATCCACCCTGTATCTTCTTGTATGAGCAATTTTAGTTAGGATGGTGGTCAGCAAAAGGATCGATTCCGATCCCAAAGGGTCAATGAAAACCTTATTAGGCATTATTAAAAGGCATCATTGTAAAGTAGTATTTAATTTCGTTAACATGGATTACCTCCCTCATAGTGAAGATGGATTGAAGAGTTAAATCTCGGGATCCTTAAGATGCAGAAAGGTGATGAAAATTGTTACGAAAGTGAATTGTGATGGCCAAAATAGTGCATTCACCATTAAAAGAAGTCACGAAGAATGCCAGAAAACATTTCCTTTGACATTAAATGTAATAATCAATAGTATTTTATGCAAACAAAGAATATATTTTGCTTACCCTATTATAACTTAATAGTAAAATGGAATGACTCTACAAGAAGTCAAACTCTTGAAGAAGGGGTTCACATTCAAAGAAGCAACAGTGAAGAGTCTGGAGTCGGGAGATATTTCTTTTCTTTCATTTATTCACACTTACCTTTGCACCTAAGAGTTGTGTAACCCCCTTACTAAATAAAACGGAGAAGGTGGAATATTAATGGGCCTCATGTAGACATGAACAGCCCATCGAATAGTAATAAGGCGAGGACTGTGTCTTACGGATGGACTTTTAGGTATCATTTAAATATTCATTATCATTCATTTCATAATATTTCATTATTTTAATCATATTAATTATTTCATTTTCCTTTATCATTTAGATTCATTTAAGTATCATATGGGAGAAATCATGGAAACTTGATGATCGATGCGAGAATACTTTTACACAGATTGTCACCATATTTATCGGTTTTCTTGTTTCTGAAAGCAATGACTACAACAATGTCACCAGCGAATTCAATCAGCCCTCCTGTATGAGTCACTGTGCCATAAGTCGGACAGATGATGTATTAAAATACGATTATTTTACAAGAAAAATTTTTCTTTCAAAATTCAGAGGACTATCGAACTAGTCGCCAAGCATAAATTCAAGTCAGTATGGCTATCGCCAAGGGACGATAAATAACCTTTTCATGGAGGGTTATTTTTATCTGGTACTGGCTCATCAGGATTTGGAAGAAAAAATGGATATCTGCAGGAAGAGATAGCAGGGTATTTACATAAAAACTATCCGTGGGTTCAGCCATTCCATATCTGTTACTCAAATGTAGAATTTTCTTTTGCTTGTCATCAGCCACACTATAATAATTTTGGCGCCCGTTAATTCAACATTTTATAGGATATATATATATTTTTGAAAAGCAAATTTAACAGACCAGGATGTCTTTTAAGTGAGGCAAATACTACATCTTTAAAATTGTAAAAAATAATTTGTTATGAAAAATTTATCTTTATAAGTATCAGAGTTCAATAAAAGTCACTGAATTTATTTCACACATTTTTTCTAAATCCATTAGTAAAGATTATAATACATAACATTACGGCAAAAAAAAAATCAGAAATCTGTATAAAACTTCTAGTTGTGAATGAGACGAAAATTTTTGACCGAATCCCCTCCCCCTACAATGAAATTTAGCAGAGGAGATGAAACTGTGCGGATGAAATATGTCCAAGAGAGCAACAACGGTTGGTTTAAACAACTCTGTACTATGTTGCATGCTCTATACTTTACTTAACGAGCCAATAAGATAGGAAAAAAAAAGTTTCTGTAAGTGACCCGAGTTCAAACTCTGGAAGATTAGAAAACACATTCAATTTCATTAGTTACTATAACAAAGTTATGAAATTTTAAATACAGACATTAAAGAAGTCTTCCTGTCGATTTTAAAGATCGTTTTTCTAATCTTCAATGAAGACTGATGGCCAATTGATTAGCGCTCAGGTCTTTTGTACCACAGGCTTCAATTTCGAATCCTGGAGTTGGCATGGATGTTTGTGAGTGGTTCGGAAACTACTTTAAACTGTAGAACCCGGCCTAATTAGTCTAAAGTGTGCACAAAATGACCGTAGAGCGACAAACCAATCACTGAAAATTTAGGGTTCTTTTACAATTATACAGCAATTTTATCAACATAAAATCCCCGGAAAAATATGTTTTTATAAGCGCTGATTTTTGAAGCTTGATAATGTGAACACTTTTTATTTTGAGTAAGAAAACAAAAAACAAGTAATATAAAAAAAAAAAGTAAGTCAATTCCTACTTTTTTTCACTATATTGCAGAAAAGTCTTTTACACATAATTTTCATTCATTTTTTTTAAGTTTATCGGGCGCCATCTATTGGTAGATATATGCAACTTAAATCTAATAAAAACTAAAATTAATTAATTAAATTTAATTATTGAATTAATATTTGAAAAAACCGTATTAACATCCAGTGTCATCCACTACAAGTTCAAAAAAATGTATTTGTACTTGAGTGGATGAATAAAAAGTATTTTATGAACGATTGAAAATTTGAACAAGATATATATATAGGGAGAGTGTGAGCTAATAGAAGGAATTGAATAAACGTCAATGTAATGAAGTTGCTGTGGTTGTTTCTATCATTAGGTCGAGTGTATAACGAGCATCTATGGGTGGTTGTGTTACAGTTTAACTGTCTGTGAGTGAGTGGGAGATTGGTTGGTTACAGTGTTTTTTTTAATTTTATTTCGGCTAACATTTTCATTTTCCTAGTTCTCGATTTTGCCACAAATTGTACTTGAAATCTTCATTGCTTTGAAAACTACCATGGTCACGTGCCTTCTAATTACCAAAGTTTGAAAGTAACAAAACATTTCTATTTCTGAAAATTGCATGGTGTGGATGAAAAATAAGATTAGAATACTTTGATGCTAAAAATGAAATGTGTATTATATAAGTTTTTACCTCAAATTTTGGATTATATGTCAAGTTGGTTATTTCGAATCTGTCAAACAGGATGTCAATGTCTATGACGGAACATCTGAAAGTATAAATTTAAAAAATATGAAACAAATGAACAAAAATGTACACTCGTTTCTAAAAATTGAAGTTCCACGAAGAAAGTTGTTAACATTGAAATTAGAAATACGTGAAACACATGCTTAAATAATAAAATTATTACATTTTCAAAGTTGTAGGACGTAACAACCGATAGCAGTTACCCAACAAATGCTGGAATCGGTAATGTGAGGAACTTCTCCTGGTTTTTATCTGTATACGATTAGGTAGAAATATCAAGTATTAATGTGTTTTACTGTGTTGAATTTTGCAAGATTGTTTAAATTCAACTGATGCTTTATATCTTCGATATTTTGTAGCTACTTACTCTGGAAGCCTAGGATACCCCATACAAATTCAATTGGCGAAGGATTTGTTGCCTGGATGCCCAAAATGAGTATATGGTTTTCTTGTAAATTAGTTCAGGATGGTGAGTCATGAGCTACATCACACAAAATGCCACGATTTCATCAACATTTCTGTTAAAGTTATACATTTTACTTCTAAGGATTATCGCTGGAGATAGCATTCTAAACCTTCATCCTAGAGATGTGGTTGTGAGCCTCTACGAAACAGAATTTACTTGCTTTGTTCTAGCCCGCCCTTCTCATGGATAAGTAGACACATCGCTTACAACACCGAAGCGGAATATATGATGCTCGGACACTGCCGATAAACCATGATTATTCGAGAAAACACCACTCTAAAATTTTTTTTGTCTCTTGGGGGAGAGAATGATTGAAGACAGGCGTCTTGAATAAAGTCTTGCCAGACGTCTACCTACGCTTGACTCCATCTCTCGTAATAATCATTAAATGGTGAAAGACATCACAAATGTTTTTGATGAAGCTCGTGATCATTAACGTTGTGATATATGATGCAGTCCATGCCTGTCATATAATCAGCCGATCTTGTATCGCATTCGTTCACCTTGACACTAGAGCCTTCATATCATCAATGTGATTCATATTGCAGCATTTTTTAGCAGTCGTTTCAGTATGGCTCTAGTGACCCTCTGTTGTTTGACATGACCAATGAGGTTCCGATATGCCAACCATTCGATCCCGTTAAAAAACGATCGAAAGTTGTACTGATATCTTCAAGTATGTCATAATTGCTATGAGTAGTGTCATAGAATTTTTACTCATATTTTGTCATATGAGTAGTGTCCCAGAGAAATGTATCTGCGACTCACGAAGAATCAATGCAATTGTGAGGGGCGCATTCAGTGTTTTTCCGTACTAATCGTGATTTGACACGTTTGAGGCCCAAAATGGAATTGCCGATCCTTTTGAAATTCCAACATCATCAGCATCTGTCTGTAATTGTAAATCAACGGTTTGCAAGCAGTTTTACAATTTTTAATTTTTGGACGTGAACTTCGTCGGTTGAGGTGGATGTGGTCGGCCAGAGGGCTCAGTTTAGCGTCTCACAAAGCCAAGCGTAACTCCAGCAGTAATGAATATTTTGACGTTATATTTCACACAGATGTCAAGGACAGTGCCAGCCATCTAAAAAGAAAAAAATTAAAATTCCGAAAGTCCCGGAATTTTAAATTTAAAATTGATCTTACTTTCTGGGCACAGTAGTATACGTTCATCTTACCACCAAAGCCTTTATATCACCAATGCGATTCATCTTGCAACATTTTTGAACAGTCGTTTCAATATGGTCCTAGTGGCACTCAGTAGTTTGACATGACCAACGAGGTTCTCGCATGACAACCATACGCTCCGTTCAAAGTTATACAAATATCTTAAAGTGTGTCATTACAAGTAGTTTTCTCCAGAGAAATGTAGAGGCGACTACTAAAGAAAAATCTGTAAACGCCTGTAATTGCCAATTGCTTTACTCCCATGCGCCAGTAAAATTATGCGCTGCCGCTGATACTTCTATTCATTAGCCATGAAAAATGAATCATTTGATGACTCGGAATAAAAAATTGAATACAAATTGAGATAATTATGTTAATTTTTCGGTGTGTTTCATTTTTAAATTTTACTATAAATATTTTTGCAAAATGAAAAAAAGCATACAAAGAAAGTGTTTATACGAGTTTGTTTCAATAGAAATTATTTGCTTGTTCAATTATAAAACCGTTCGAAACATTAAAAATGCCAAAAATAATATATAATGACTTTCTGCTAATAACAATTCAAATTTCTATGTTTTCTTTCTCAGTAAAGATTTAGGAGATTATATATGAGTTATATATGAGTCCTCAAGAATTGATGTACACATTAGTATTATGAAGGGATATTTTGTCACGATTATTATTGAGTTGACTTGATGATTTCAATGCATGCCACCAATCGTATGTTTGAAGAAATTGAATAGAAATGAAGAAGTGTTTCATGATGATTTCATTGCTTCTGTGATTATTACAAAAATCCTAATGATTGTAGTTCTATGAGAAAAAAGTCATCAATAAATTTCACTCATAGATGTAGTTTTCATCGAAATAAGAAATACTTTTTTTTTGTGGTAGGCCCTCTGTTCAGTTCTGGCATACGACAAACAACTCAAAGTAGGAAGAACACTGTTGTACTAGAGGACTTTTAAGGATAACTGACCCTCATTTAAGTGTCGTTTTGCAGAAAAGCGTGAAAACTCTCAACGGGCAATCTGAATGAGGATACAAAAATTGTCACAATTTTCATCAAGTCCTTCTTGAGCACGACTCGTGACTCAGTGGCAACTTCTGTCGCTGGTGGTCATTAGGGCCGAGATTCCATCCACTGGCGATATTGTTGTTGACACTGTTTCAAATGGAGCCTCAATGGCGTTTGAGATGTTCAGCATCTTTCCTCGTGAGTCAGATACCTGGTGGGAGTTTTCTGGTTTTCCTCCTATACGATATGCAAAAGCGTGGTAGTTGTCCCTAAAAGTCCTCCCCGAAGACACTGCTCTCTTTCTTAAGCGACACTGAGCCAAGTCAGACTTCTACTGGGTGCTCCATCGCAACAGAGACTGCTCTCCTTAACTCCATTCATGAGTAGACAACTCATCATGAGTCTATCCAGCGCTGATGGACACAGAGGATTAGTAACCACATGTTCTTGAGTTTTGAAAATAACGACAGCAATTGGACTTGTTCAAAACTCCGAACCTTGCTCGTTAGCTGTACACATATCCACTGGTCCACGAGTTAGCCAGTCTGAATTTTTTTTCTTTTGTTACCGATAAAAACAATAAATAAATTAAATGATAAAATTACTGGAAAAAATAAAAATAGCATTTTTAACAAAAAAAAAGAATAAAAGCTATTTCAACTGGATTGATGTTACAACTGTGATTGTGTCTTTTTTTTCTGACAGAAATCGGCTTTGCCTAGTCCAGGGGTGGCCAACCAGCGGCCCGCCTTGAATATTTTTCCATCCCGTGAGATTTATCACACTTTTACAGAATATATTTCTTTTATAATGGCCAAAGTAGTAAAAACTAATGTATTAAAAAATGCATTATGTGTACATCCATATATTCAAAAATTAACTGTCGAAATCATGAGAAAAAAATTAACTTTGATTTTAAAATAATATTCATGCGAATATAGGACAGATATTGCCTGTTTTATTTATGAGTTTACAGTTATTACTTCGAGTTTACACTTAGATTTTTATAACATTTACGACACAAAAGAGAAATTTTCCAATTTCCAAAGTTGTTAGCTCTTTTGCTTCAACTGACACCTGCGAATCGGTTTTTTTCGAAAATGAAATTGACCTAATACAAAACAAGCTGAAACATAACGGACTCTAACTTGCAACATCAATTACAATGTGCAAATACCCAAATGGAGATCGATTTGCAAAAGCTAAATGAAAGAGTGGAGAAACAAATATCGCACTAGTAAAATAAATATTTTTAATCATTTCATTTTTTATTTCATTATTTATATTTAATTTTTAGTGTTGTATATTTCTTTACAACGGGCTTTTAGTATCATTATTATTATATTATCTATGTTTACATGTAAGAAGAATAGTAAAAAATAATAACTCATTACGTTTCAATTTTTCTCTCCTCAATGTCTATAATGGGTCTAAAATCTAGTATGGGGATAAATAATTTTACATTCGGCCCAAGGAGATATGATGCATTTCCAAAGCGACCGCAAAATCATTTGTGCTGGTCACCCCTCTTGTAGATATTTGCTACCCGATAATACATCGATTATTGCCTCTAACCAAAATTCACTGTATGTGTTGTACTACGCGCAATTATTTCTGTTTCTATTGAAAGAATCCAATTCAAAATCTTCTCTACTCCCTAAGTTTGAAAGGGAACCGGTAAATAAAAGTATTTATATGTACTACTATAGGCCTGAATGGCCGAGTGGCTGGCGCTCTGGGGCACGGTACCACAGGTTTCGGGTTCGAGTTCCGGCGGTGCCGTGGATGTTTGTAGTATTTCGAATCCACTTTAAACCGTAGGTCCCGGCCTAATATGATCGTAGAGCATTGCGGGGGCATTGTTACTCCGCGTCCGTGGCTTATCTTCAAGTTACACGCGCTTCCTGGGTAATGCAAAGTGAGTAACGTCTGTGCAGCGCTTGCCTTAAGGCATCCAAGACCAAGCTATCTAAGTGTTTTCCAGCTGAATTAAAAAGAAAAAAATATGTACTGCTATATTGTTAGGGTTCGATTTTCGTTTTTTCTATAGTGGTCTATTTCTCAATTTTTTTTTTTAATAAACAAACCGTTTTTATTGTAATAGGATTAAAAATCAATTTCTTCGGTATATGTCAAAAGTAGCAATAATTCAGAATCTTTTAAAATAAAGTTGTAGTCCCGCGAAGGCTCTGCTATTGCTAAATATGAGTATACACTGCGTAAAAAAATAGAAGGACAGTGTTTTTTTTTTTGCCAATTAATATCTCTTATTTTTCCTAACTACCAGATATTTATGCAGATTTAGTTTAATGACCCTTTTTTCATTTTAGGCAAAAATTAAACATCTACCACTAATATTAATAATAAAATTAGTATGTATAATTTCCGAGGCGTAAAAAAAAGTAGAAGGACACTTGCTAATATATTTAATTTAGTGAGTTGTTCTTTAGTTAAATAGTGATTTTGTACTTTTGTTTTATCCTTTTCGGTCAAAAATCTAATTTGTTTAAAAGTTACGCTGTTTCTCCGTTCTCAGAAATGCCTAAAGGAATACCTTTGAACGATTTTCAAAAAGGCCAAATTTCCGCATATCCAAATGATAATAAAGGTGTCAGAGAGTTTGCCTGATTGTTGCAGGTGAGCCCCAATACAGTTTCAAACTTTATCAGAAATCCTTATAAAAATGGAAAGAAAAAAAGAAGACTGGTAGACCAAAAAAAGTTAACACCACCTGATAAACGAAAACTTGTTCGTGTGCTTAAGAAGAACAAAGGAAGTGTTTCAAAGGCACGAAATCAAGCAGAACTTAATCATGTGACGAAACAAAGAAGTTTACAACTATATTAAAAGATCTAAAAATTCATTTTCAAAAAACGGAAACATCATCCTAAGTGGACACAAGCTCACATTGATAACCGTTTAGTGTGGGCTAAGGAGCACATGTCCTGGACTACAGAATGGACTTCTGTGATATTTTCCGATGAAAAGAAATTTAACTTAGACGGTCCAAACGAATATCAGCACTACTGGCATTGTCTGGGGAATGAAGACGAATACTATTCAACACGACAAATGGGAGAAGGGAGTTTAATGATTTGGTTGGCTGTTGGATACGGAGGAAGGACAAGTCTGGTTTTCTTAAATGGTAGGCAAAAATATACAGACTACATTCAAGTGCTGAATTCCGAGCTTCTTCCTTATGGCTCCGACTTGGGGGTGAAGAGTGGAAGTTTCAGCAAGACGGAGCTTCTATTCACACCGCGACTGAGTCAAAAACTGGTTCCTAACAAATAATGTGGATGTTTTACCATGGCCAGCCAAAAGTCCTGACCTTTTAATATAGTGGAAAACATCTGGGCAATGCTAGTTCGTCGAGTGTATGCTGATGGAAGGCAATTTGATTCGCTAACTCAGCTTCGAGAAGCATTGAATGACTCGTGGGACAATTTTTTGTCAAACAGAAGTTCAATCTCTATACAATTCACTTCCAAACAGAATATTGGCAATGGGCCAATGGGAAGAACATTCCTTATTAAAAGCACTATTTTTTCATTCATTATAATGCTGTCCTTTTACTTATTTTACAAAGTTTCAAAAAGAGAAACTATTTTTGTTGCCATTAATATTTTATGTTTGAATATCAAAATTCTGATGTTAAAATTGTATTTTTAAAATATTTGTAAAATGTTTCTAATAAAAAATTTTAGTAAAAATAAAATATTCTTCGGTTATTGTTACAAAATCAAGTGTCCTTCTACTTTTTTACGTAGTGTAGATGTGAATTACTGTATTGATATGATTTTCTGTATATTCAAAAGTGCCCCGCAAGATCATTTAGGTTGGCCACCCCCCTGGCTTAGTCCAAATCGCCTTCAACTTTTTTTTTCCTTCTCAAATTTGTGATTGTGTCACTACGATTTATTTCTGCTATTATTTTTGCTTACTTACTTTTTTTTTGATAATCATAAAGGTTTATTATGTTTTCGGGATGTACACTGTGATGAATGGAATGAAGAATACTGGTGAAAAATGATTATCTCTAAAAATGAAAAGACTATAAGAAGGAAGAAGAGAAAAGATTTTACGTACTCTGGTTTCCACATTTTCTCCTCGGCGCAATCATGCTAAAGAGGAGAAGAGAAAAAATTCATTAAAAAATGTCGCTGGTACACTCAATCGCAATTCAGAAAGGAAGCGATACTTTTAAATTTACTTACCCTTGAATTTTTGTCCTTATTTCCTGAAACAAAAAAAAGAAAATCTTATATAAATACGTCAATTCATGCATAAATGAATTTTTGTTAACAGTGGGGTTTTTTTTTTTTATTGTTGGACCTCATGTTTCACTCATGTATGTCTCGAACAGTAGATCGGCGGGTTATGTATGTGGGGTATGCCTTCTACTACTACTACACCACACCACATCACTGTACCTAGAGCTGGGTGACCCCTTTACAGTTTGGGAATGATGTGGGGAGAAATCTGATTGGGCTCTGTGACTCTCTCCGGGTCATATGAGGTCGGTATCTATGATTTAAAGTGGTACCGAGAAATTACTGGCTTAAAGTGATACCTGAAACCTGTGGTACCGAGCGCTAGCCACTTGGCCATCAGGCCTCCGGGTCGTGCATTCTAGAAAAAGTTGACACATGGGATAAAACACGGAAAAAAATTCTAATATGGTAGCCTGACTATCAAGGGGCCTGAATGGCCAAATGTCTAGCGCTCGGTGCCACAGGTTTCGGGTTCGAGTCTCGGTGGTACTGTGGTGTTGTCATTACTTTAAACTTTAATTAAACAATAACTCGATCCTGAAAACAACTAACTACACCGTTTACCCAACACACACGTTAACCATTTTGAATTCCGCAATAATCGACACCATATCAGAGTCTATATCCGTTCGGCAGACACACACCGTCCATAAATTTGAATCCTCGACTTGATGAACTGATCTCTTGACCATTACGCACGAAGGGTTTTATGATCCCTGCCAATTAAAATACTTTCCACAGATATCCTCTTCACCCGCAGCTAGGGTAAATGACCTGCACTCACCGGAAACGTGGACATCATTCCGGTGGACATATCGGATACCCCTCCGGTCAGGTGCAGAGACCAACAAACACCCCTTTCAAGGAGCGCACATAAAAATATAGTCTAACATATGAATTATAATATTTACATAAAATTTTACCTTAATAAAAAATATTGACACGACAGTACTAAGGATGTTTATAGTGGTTAGGAATCCACTTTAAGCCGTAGGTCCCGGTCTCATATGACTGTAGAGTGTCACGGAGCCCAGTCAGACTTCTCAACCACATCATTTCCAAACTGTATAGGGGCAACTCAACTGTAGGCACAGTGATGTGGTGTGGTGTAGTAGTAGTAGTAGCAGCAGCCTGACTATCAATGCGAGAAATGATGGACTTTAAGTTGCACATAACGTACACTACTAATTATCAAAAAACGAGCGATGATACTATGTGGTAAATGCATTATATTTTCGTGTAGTATAAAAGCACCTCCAGAAAACTCCCTTAACCTCCTCCTTAATTGTCCTCCAAGAACAAACGTCCTGTGTTAATTCTATAAGAGAAAAATTAGTCTCAATTTAGTAATACCTCTATAACCTACCCGATTCTACTTTTCATCTGGTGAGTTGAACAAAATATCTATGTCAAATTATTAATTTACTTAATGTTTTTTTTTTGTATTAAAAGAGGCTTTTTTGTGCATAAGCTGCAACATAACTATCTGCTCATAATCGGTACCAGCGTAGAACCTTTTGAAATGATGCTAAAATAAAATATTTAAAAGCTTATTCCCATTTGATACTTTGATTTTTTTGTTAATGATAACAGTGGAGGCCTTTAAAATTAGAAAAACTGGTTAATTCCACAAGTTTCTTCGAATACTTCAACTTCGCTGTCTGAATATTAATACATTACTCGTTGTTTAATATGCCTGTTATTTGTATTCTTTAGTACTAATACTCTGCTCGACATAATAAATGCAATGCCATTAAAATTTGGCCCAAATAAATATGCAAACTTCGGGGAATACGCAGATGGACATGTTTTTGCCGATGATCTGAAAGGCAAGTAGGTCATATGATACTATTGTGTCCAAAAAGTAAGACCAATTTTCAATTAAAATTTACCGCCCATATGGTATTTCAATTTTTCTTCTTTTTTAGGTTATTGGCACTGTCCTTCACATCTGTGTGAAATTTTACGTCAAAATATTCATTAGTGCTGGAGTTATGATTGGTTTTGTCAGATACTAAAACTGATTCCGGCGATTTTCGAAATGTCTCTTCAATCGATTCAAAACGGTGTCCCCGCAGTGGTCTTTTGAGTTTAGGGAATAGTCAGAAGTAGCACGATGCTAATAAGGTGAATACGGTGGTTGTGGAACGATATGGGTTTCATTTTTGGCGAAAAGTCACGAAGAATCAATGCAGTGTGAGCTGGCTCATTCAGTGTTTTCAGTACCAATCCAGATTTGACACGTTTGAGGCCCAAAGCATCTCTTAAAATGGAATTTTGAAATTCCAACATCAAACAGCAAGATCTCTAATAGTAAATCGACGTTTTGCAAGAACAAAAATTTTAATCTTTTGAACGTGAGCTTCGTCGGTTGAGGTTGGCGGACGACCAGAGGGCTCTTCGTCTTCAACGCGTTCTCTGCCTTCTTGAACTATTTTTACAACTTTTAAACATTTCTTTCCGATATAGGAATGCTCACCGAATGCCTTCAGCAACATTCTATATATTTCTACAAATGAAATTTAATGCAATTTCTTTTTTGCTCAATTAATTCAGACATTTCAAAAATCGCCGGAATCAGTTTTAGCGTCTCACAAAGCCAAGTGTAACTCAAACATTAATGAATATTTTTACGTCAAATTTCTCACAGATGTCAAGGACAGTGCCAACAACCTAAAAAAAATCGAAATATCATATGCCCGAGGAATTTAAATTGAAAATTGATCTTACTTTTTCGACACAGCAGTAATAGAACTGGATAGAAGAGACGGAAACTGTCACTACATTCTGCCGGCTATGTTATCCAGAATTTCGAGAAATTCTAAGCTTCAGGAAGTGTGTATGGATTAAGCGATGCCTAGACGATGACATTAAAGACAGTTCCCTAGTCGAACGGTTTTATGCGACATCAAATTGTAGGCTTAAGAACAGCTAGTTGAACCTACAGTAGTATCGCTACTGAAATGCACGTAGATGTATCCACTGTGCAAAGAATTTGGATGGAATCGATGGACGGAATTAGGTACGCCTAGACATACTACTGTGTCCAAAGAGTAAAAACAATTTTCAATTTAAAATTCTCGGGGCTTATGGAATTTCAATTTTTTTGTTTTGTTTTTTAGGTTGCCGGCCCTGTCCTTGACAGTCTGTGCGAAATTGGACGTCAAAATATTCACTAGTGTTTGAGTTACGCTTTGAGTTTGCCCATCCCTACTCTAGAGCAAATCTTTTTGAACTGAATAGTCAAAATGCAGTATGTTAACGATTTGTATAGAACAATCGGAGTGTGCGTAAAAAAAAACATTTAGGGCATAATATTCTGTGATTATTTTGTTTTTAAAAATATACATACTTAGAATAGATTTATTATGTAAGTTATACTTAAAAACGTTTTATTTTTTTCTATTTGAATTGCAATGGAAAAAAAATGTACATCTTACCTCAGCAGATGGTAAAAACCTAGATTGCTGCAAAGAGAGACAGAAATAAGAATCGTATATAGTATGAAACATATGAATCACATTTAATATGTAATCTATAACATCTATAATGAGAGAAAATGTATTCGCCTAATGTTATAAATTTAAATCTTTAAAAACATTCATAAGAAACACTAGAAATATCAATGAAAATACTATAAAAACTGAACGGGGAGTGGATGGCTGAACTACATATTTTAAATGTTGTTAAAAAGCGATTTTCAATGAATTGCAAATATTTAATGATTCATTTTTTGCAATTCATTTCGATACTTTATATTCATTAGTGTCCATCAAAACGTGCAATCATTTTCAGGAATTCAATTGCTGATAGTGACTATGACGGCAAGACAACTTGAGTTTCGACATATCGATGAAGAAAATTCTTCAACTGAGGATGGAATACGCGGAGTGGATGGCTGAACAGAGCCTTTAGGAAAAATTAAGATGAAAGTTCTCATGTTTACGTCGAGCAGGGGCACGCTGAATCGGCAGGCTGGATAATCCTCCATTGTAATGGATTAGAGGAGGGCAGGGGGTGCTACCAAGGCTACGATTGTTCGTTCCGATTTTCGGGACACAAAGAAACAAACATCAGAAGTGGTGTTATTAGTGTAAAGCATTCTACAAGTTGAGTAATTTCATAAACCGATGCATAGTAGCATACAGAGTCATTTTAAAAATAACTGAACTTCATATAAAAAGGAGATTATGTATTCGTGAAACGGAGAGCGAATAGGATTTTGTGATGCGTATTCCAGAACCAATGTGCTACCATCATACCAGAATGTTACCTCTACTGTTTTTCGTGGCACAGAGAAACGAATATCAGATTACAGAAGTGGTGTTATTAGTGTAAAGCATTCAACAAGTTGAGTAGTTTCTTAAACCGATGCATAGTAGCATACATAGTCATTTTAAAAATAACTGTACTTCATACAAAAGGAGATTATGTATTCGTGAAATGGTGAACGAATGAAAGAAAAGGATTTTGGGATGCAAAACCAATGTATTCATAAAACCAATTTTTCGTGAAACTAACCATCATACCAGGATGCTTTACATCCAAAGAACTATTTTTATAAATAGCGAAATATGACTACACAGAAACAAACTTCAGATTACCAATAAAGAATTTTCCACTAGTGAAAAAGTTTATTTTAGTGATTTTTTACAGAATTTCAAACATCTTAAGGATTCAACAGATGCTTACGATTCATTAAATGTCTTGCAAAACATGCCAACAGTTTCAGGAATTCAATTCATGATAATTATGATACTAACGATGATGGTCACGCCCACTTGATTCAGGACTCATCATTGGAGAGAGGTCCTCAACCGAGGTTGGATTACTTAAGACTTGTATTCATACGATCATCCCTAGGGACTAAATCGAGGTTTAGTGGCCTCGTCTCATCTTTTTTGAGCCAAGAGAAAGTACTTTCTACTTTAAAGATTTATCATACCCACCCCCAAATAGGGAATTTTCTGTTCAGCACCACCATTATGGTGTCTAAAGTCCTGACAGTATACACATAGCGTATTAAGATAAGCTCGGCATAGCAAAAGAGTGGATGGAAAGAGAAGCTCAGTGAAAGAGACCAACGGATATTGAAGCGAATTGTGATGTCTCAAAAGCGAACAACTTATGCAGCAAAAGTGACCGCAGAGCTTAATCAGCATCTGATTCTCCAGTGTCAATCATTATAGTTAGAAGGCACCTTCATAAACAGGACATTTACGCCAGAGCAGCAATTCCCATGTTCCCACTTGTAACAGATGTTAATGCCAAACGTCGTCTACAGTGGTGCCACAACCACAAAACCTGGTCGATTGATAAATGGAAGAAAGCAATATGGTCTGACGAATCGGTTTTCACACTTTTCCCTACAACAGGACGGGTGTACGTTTGGAGGACACCTGCACAAGTGCATGATCTGGGATTGTCTCATTCCAACTGTCAAGCATGGAGGTGGATCTGTCATGATATGGGCAGCCGTGTCGTGGTTTTCTGCTGGACCAATCCTAACCCTGAAAGAGAGGATTACTGGGGGAAGTGTAGAGAAATTTTAGCTGATCAGGTTCATCCTATGATGCAAACTTTGTTTCCTGCAGGAGATGGAATTTTACAGGATGATAATGCAGCGGGACTTGTCCAATCTTGATTTGATGAACACGAGGATGAAGTTAAACATCTACCTTGGCTCACACAATCACCCGACCTCAGTACCATTAAATTGTTATGGGCTATTTTAGAGCGTTTAATACAGAATCGATATCCTCCACCGGCATCTCTCCCAGAACTTTCACATCTCCATGAATATTGGTACAATATTCCTCTAAACACTATTCAGCATTTGTATGAATCGATTCCTAGGCGAATCCAAGCTACATTACATGCCAAAGGCGGTCCTGCATCGTACTAATAAATGATTCTTTATAAATCTATGGTGTTTCCATTATTTTGATAACCTCCTGTATATATTTTTAGAAGTAATGTTAGCATATGAAAAAGTTTCGTTCTGAAATAAAATTGAATAGATTACAAATGGTTCATTTCCAGCACCCGCACTCACCAAAAAATGAATCAAAGTTATGTCCACTTCCTCTTTGTTGGTCTCGTAGGACAGAGAGCTGAAAAGAAGTAAAAGGAAATAGTGAGTTTTGGAAACCGATAATTTAATGTAGCAACATTTTTATGTTATTTTGGCACCAAAAAATATTTTTTTAAAGTTTGAAAAATAGTATGCTAATTTAAGAACTAGGAAACCTAAGAGGAACTGTACATGAAATTAAAGAAATATTTAAATACATTATATGTGATAATGCCAAATAACAACTTATTACGAAGCAGATAATCGTTATCTTAAGCGGGATCTACACTCATGTCCATAAATTAAGGATAATTCAGAATCACACAGAAATTGAACTCTAAAATAAAAATTTCACCTGTAGAATTATCACACACATCTTGAAGAAGAATATGCAAATTACAGGAAACCACCAGATGGCGCGGATAGTACGCCACAATGACGAGAGTGTAAGAGAGGGGTATATAAGGAATGGTGGCAAAGAAGTAAAATTGTTCACAAGCGCTTTAAAAGCCTTTCAGTGCAATAACGCATAGTTAGGGTACAAAGGAAGCATTTGGATGATTTTTTACGTGGTAGAATTATCGGACGACTGGAATGTGGACGTACCCAGCTGGAAGTATCCGAGGAACTTGGAATCGCCCAGAGTGACATCTCCAGGCTTTCGCAGCGATTCCAAGATGATGGTAATGTGAGTAGATGTTACAGCACAGGTCGCCCCCGAGTTACAACGCCGAATGAGGACCGGTATTTAGCAGTTACTACCAAAAGAAACAGACGGAGCACAGCATCAGACCTGTCTCGTCAGCTCTCTTCAGCTACTGGTACGACAGTTTCAAGGCAGACCGTGTACAGACGCTTAGGGCACATTGGTCTATATGCACGTAGGCCTGTCAGATGTGTTCCACTTACCGCAACTCACTGTCGCCTGCGATTAACCTGGAGTAGAGAGCATGCATTGTGGACACCGCAACAGTGGTCTTGTGTGATGTTTTCCGACGAGTCCAGGTTTAGTTTGCAGTCTGATTCTCGCCAGACTTTCATATGGAGAGCGCCAGGTACCCGTTACCACCAAGAGAACACCATTGAACGACACCGTTACGGTGGTGCAGGATGGCTCTTTTTGGGGAGGAATTATTTTTGGTTCCAGAACTGACCTGCATGTTCAGAGTGTAACTATGACAGGCCACATCTATCGGGATGTCATTCTGGAACAACATGTACGTTTGTTTCGGGGCACCATGGGTACTGAATTTCTGTTTATGGATGACAACGCCCGTCCTCACCATGCAAACATTGTAGACGAATGCCTTCAATTGGAGGTTATCACCCGTATGGATTGGCCAGCATACTCACCGGACTTGAATCCAATAGAATATGTGTGGGATTTGCTTGGCCGACGAATTGCAGCCCATCAACCCCCTCCCACCTGTCAACCGGAACTTCGGAGGGCATTGCTTGATGAGTGGTGTAATATTCCCCAAGATCAGATTGATAACTTGATACTGAGCATGCCTAGGCGTTGTAAGGCCTGTATTGCATCGTCCGGGAGACATACTCCACATTAACCATCATACTAACCATGTTATAACTGTTTTTTGTAAATAGGTTCTTTTTTGAAATTTGCTCCAGGGAGTAAAAATCGCAATTTTTATTAATTATGTCAAACACATCTTTTTTGCTCTTTACCTTTTGTTTAATAAATAGACTTTACAAATAAGTCAAATTTGTTTTGCTTCTGTCTCTTTCTTTGCCTGAATTTCATTATCCTTAATTTATGGACATGAGTGTAAAATAGAAGTAAAAATAAGTTTAAAACTCGTTGTTTATACAGACGTGAACTCATTTTACTTGGCGTCATCACTACTTTACTGATGGATATTAGTACTATAAATGAAGTGATTGATGTTGTTCCAAAGAAATAGTTCCACTCACGGACAACTTTGCAGCTTTAGTATTTATAGATGAGTGAAATTGTCCCAATTTTCAATGTCGAGCAACCTTATAGTATTCAAGCTAATTTCGATCCGTAAGCAAAAGTTAAGAATTTCATAATATTTTTTAGAAGAAAAGTTTTATTTGCCCACCCAAGTGCAGGGCACATATGTTGTACAGCTTTAGATCTGGAGATTTGGCTTCCCAATCCATCCGTTGAATGTCTTCATTTTCCAAACATTCCTTCAATAGATGATGCCACCCTCTGCCGTCTATTTAATAACAGCAGGCCTTACTACACTCCTGAAAATGCTTCCACGTGTCTGAAGATGCTATACCTTTACTTGAAAACAGTTACAGAACATCTTATAAAGACATGGAGGAGCGTGCATCTCTCAACATGATGTCTGCCCAGACTATCCAACCTCAGTAATAGTCTCTATTTTTCGGATGTTGGTGGACAGGTAACAACTAAGCTAGAAGGTGCCATGAATGTTAAACTTACAATTCAAAACGAGATTTTTTTCTCATGTGCTGTTTGAGGATACCTTTGTTAAGAAACTGTGGGTAACCATAACCGTCATCCATTTTTCCAGCAAAGTCGTAAGGACCTCCCTTGAGGAATGTGGTTGGCTTCATCTTGTGCATTGTTTGACGAGTGTGCATCGAAGAGAGGGATACAAGCAGCATGGCCGGTTGCTGCTGGAATATGTAGTGGAATTGCTAGATGGAATCAGCTGGCAAAGGAATCGCTATGAGTTGGCTTTCATTTTTGTTATTGGACAAAACTGGAGATACGTTTCAGGAAACATTGACGAAGTAATACCTCTGAAGACGGCGAAATTTGTTGACTCGAGTAACTCCCTTGCAATTGTTTTTCCTGAATTTCGATAATCTTTTTAAATAATAGAAATTTTCCGTACTATCAATTAATTCATATAAGATGTCCGTCCTACCCTATTACCCTATTACTGTCTTAATGTGGTAGGAAGTACCAATCACCGTACTGGCAATCAAGATAGATCATTAAAGTTTCGTTTAGCAGATTTAACAACCTAGCAAATAAACATTTCCACAGAAGATAATCATTTAGACAATGGTGACAAAAGACAGGAGCTGAGGTTTTGAGAAAATTTGATACAGGATCAGTGATGGGTAATCGCTCTACGATCATTTTTTGCACATTTTAGGTTAATTAGATCATCACCTACAATTTAACATGGATTACGAACACTAATAAACATCCATGCCGCCACCAGGATTCCAGGCCTGAGATCCAATTTATTAAAATTTCGTAATTTGTTAGAAGAGATAGAACTGAGAATAGGATGTTTAGTATTGAAATCGCCAAGAATAATGTAAGAGGAACAAAGTTGTTGATGTATTGCTTCATTTCATTCAATGTTGAATTCATCTTTTGGAGAGTAAATATTGACGATGGAAAAATGATTTACGAAAAAGACGAATTTTGATTGCTTGGATCGGGTAAGGATAAGTTAGGAAATTTATAGTATTGCAAAATATAGAAGAATCGGAGCTCAACAAAGGCGTGTGGTACCAATGGGCAAGAAGGGGGAGAAAAGGCAGGTTGACATACAACATAATGAACCTACATTATTATTTATATACGACACTTACTCGCATGGCTGGTTGTAACTGTCGGCCAACAGCATGCAGTCTTGGACAGGAACAGTAACTGAAAAAAGAACATCAATAGAATTGGTCTTCCCTAATAGCATATGAAGCATTAAATAACAAATTACAACTCCATATTCTGCCTTTAATAATTCTATCTTTCCCAGAGGTATTTTTACCATTTGTTTTGATGTTTGTTCCACAAATATTCTCCGTGTGGGGGTAGTCCACCTTGAGAGGCACGCACCCCCATAACTCGCTGTACTTCTTCACTCGGCACTCCTGCACGATTCCCTGTAGGAGAGAAAAATAGCTACTTATTATGCAGTCCAATTGCTCTATTCATAGATGGCTGCCTCAGATGAAAGTGTTGTAAGTAAGCTGTTTTTCTCATTAACTCATTTCTCTCTGAAGTGTGAAGTGTCAGGTTTGTTCATTGTTCATTGGGTATGTTTTTCTGAACTTTAATGTTAAAAATATCTAATGCACAAAAATTAACAATAAGTTACAGGGATGTATAAAATTGTAACTACCTGAATGTCAGAGGATAAAATTAAAGCAGAATTAAACTCACATTCACTACTTTCTCTTCCAGACCTCCCACCACACTCCGTCGAGATATGCGCGTGTCCATCACGAGAACTCTTTCAACTGTTGAGTCTGTTCAACCACGGTCGCTATAGACCGCACATAGCATATCTCCATAATATCGTTGTTAAACATTTACTGTATAGAGATTCCATTAACGAGAAACAGCATCGACAGCTACAAGAGAAAATCTCTTCGTGGAGAGGGTATAGACGACACAATGAGTCTTTGAAGGAGGGTGCTAGCCTTTGATTCGCCAATTTGTATTGCGAAACAGAACTTTGAGCATCCATTTTGAGTCTTTCTTCGATTTAACTAAAGGGATTAATCTCCCTCATGATTTCGTTGATTCGTTTTCTTTCCCTTGTTGAATCTTCGACATCCAGTTTTATGCTTTTTCAAATACTCACAATGGCCTTAGTAAAAGTGTTTGTTTAATGGATGCTATCATCTCTTTTATTTTTTTTTCAAACAATTTATGAACAACCTATAAAAAGATATTACCTTGAAGTGACATTAAATTCAGGGGGAGGGGGTAGCAGTAGGTAGTTAGAGAAACAAAATTTCCAGAGAACGCATCTAAACTACATTCAGTCTGTGAAAATCAAGAAATTAGCTTATATTAGATGTGGTAGTCAAAATGCAGCAGCAAAACATGTGGCCCTGCATGATGGTACTCCATCTTATTTTTTTAATCACTGTACATAAACTCCCCCTGCTATATATCCCGGAAGTGAACTAAATGTTGATTGATGCTTTTTCTCTATTGAAGGCACCTTTAACAGAATACATCGGGAGACACTGGAGAATCTCGTAGCGCAAATCGTCGTCATTGCGACAGACTCATCAGCTACAATTACCTTTCTTGACTTCGGGATCTATAAGCGCATCCGACTAATTAAGCAAGTCCCGACATTCTTCCTCAGTCGCTATTGCTTGTGGAACGACGCGTTGCGGCAACTCTTGTAGTGTTATTTATTTTTTCGTCGTCTATCTGGCATTGAACTCTGTACCACAAGCTGTGTTATAAACCTGCTGCATAATAATTACTTTTGTATTTATTATTGTCCTTTTTTATTGGCACTGCTCACGACATCACCCCTTGCAATATCATGTTCTATGGCAATTTTTTCACCATTTGATGCCTGCTATCACTCCTCTGAGTTTGGCCAGGGATTTCAACACAGCATGATGTACGAGGATGTTTGTATTGTTGTTTGCTGTTATCTGAATTGAGTCTTATATTTCATATATTGTTTGTTTCTGCTATAAACATATAATGTTAAAAAGACCGTTCAGAAATGTCTACTAGTGATGAATTGAATAATTGTATAAACTATATCATATATGCAATAAACACTTTAGTTACAAAAAGAAACTTTGAAAGTTTCCATAAATATTTTTTTTTGCTGGGTTTTATATATAAGTCTCAGTAAAATGGAAAGGGTGAGAGGAATAGATAAAACAAGAAAAAGGCACAAATATTCTATAACTTTATTTGATCAATAATAAAAATTATGGAGTCTCAAAAAAAAAAAAAAAAAAGAAGAGGAGAATTTAAAGGAAACTAAAAAACGATAATAAGTGGGATACAGGAGATGAAATATATCTATCCCAAGATTTGACCAGGGCTTGGGTAGCTTGGAGCAGGTTTGTTCAGATTGTGCCCCATCATTTCTGAGCCTGTGTCATTTTTACTTTAAACACGTCGTGCATGTGTTATAAAAAATCCTTTCAAGGAATTTTTATTGAATAAGAAAATATGGAAACACTGCATTATTAAAAAAAACATTGTCACAGCACTGCATTATCAAAGAAACTAAAGGGATTAAAATATCAGAAGAATACTTCCATACATTCTTTCTCTTCTTTTTTTTTTATCAGCAAACAGCAATACATAT